>CATOQI010000053.1:0-11267 GCA_951802705.1 Netelia virgata | reverse complement strand
TTTTCGTGTTAATCCAAAACTTTAATAAAATTAAGTTTTTAAAAGAAATAGTAGATGTGCTTGTTGTTTTTTAGGTCTCTATATCAAGTATAAGGAGATTGCTTAATTTTAATAAGCTATTAATTTATGTATAGTTTATTTTTAAGCTTCCAAGAAGTAGTGATTTTTCTTAGTTCTACAAAGATAACAAAGTGTATTAATTAATATTGCTTAAAAAACCTGAAAATTATAACAGCCGATTTTATTCTAAATTGAATTAGCTTTGTTAACAAGTATTTTTTTAGAGTTTCGAAGGTTAATTTAGTGATTTTTTTTCACATTATTACCTCAAAACTATCGCTTGTAGAAATTATTATATAAGTCAAATGATTTATGTTTCTTTCTGATAGAAACTAGCAAATAGAAATTAATTTCTTGGCTTAATAACCATGCCAAAATAAAATTTGTTAAAAATTTAGATTACAAAAAAGTGCGATTTTGGCGATATACATTATTTTTGTTTTTTTTGTGTTTTTGGATGCGATTTAATTAGCATCAAAAAAAAATATCAATTACGAGATTATCTTCGTTGTAGAGTCACATATTGTATTTCACATTGTACCTATAACATAATTTTCTTGTAGCAAGCCGTAACTAATTTACTTTGATTCATGTAAAATATTCATTTTTGCACGTATATAAATACTAAAAATTCTTCGATATATTGTACAATAACTAAACAATTAATAAATTTTCTAATTCAAAATGATCAATGTATTTTCTTTTATACATTCTTAGAAAAAAAATTTTTACCTCTTTAATTTGATAAAACATAACTAAATAATTTTAAATATCTACTGATTACAAAATAAAAAAAAGAATTTTAATGTTTAATTTTTTTTCTAAAATACTTATATCACTAATAGATCTAAAATTTTTCTTACTGATTTTATCTTATTGTTAATTTATGTGA
This sequence comes from Netelia virgata, assembly GCA_951802705.1. Taxonomy (NCBI): domain Eukaryota; kingdom Metazoa; phylum Arthropoda; class Insecta; order Hymenoptera; family Ichneumonidae; genus Netelia; species Netelia virgata. The sequence continues at coordinate 10,315 of CATOQI010000053.1, read as the reverse complement.
GATGTTCTAATAACTAATACCAATTTAAAGATGTATAAGGCATTTTCTTTCACATTTTGTGCATAAGTTACAAATTTACATTTCTTAAAAATAGGCTGTAAGACAAAAATAATTAATTTAATGAAATTTATGTGTTGTTGCTGAACATTATTATCTATAAACCCCTTTACTTGTAATTTAAGTTTTTATAAATTAAATTTCGCTTTAAATTTCAGTCAATTGTGAATTGACCAAAATTTTTAGAATTTGAATGAAATTCTTAAAATGATATAAGAAGTGATGGTAATTTGTGACTGTGCAATATTTTGACAAATTTAAATTAAATTTATTTAAGTCATCTTATAATTTATCTCTAAAAAAATATCTTAAATCAATGATTTTTAATTAAATTATAAAAATATTTTTAAGGGATAGTATCTCGATAGATCAAATCATTAGAAAATCTTTTGTTGATTACATTATATAATCTACAAATATAAATTATAATTTGTATTTATTGATTTTTAATATACTAATTATTAATTCATATTTCTTTCTTTTTTCTCCATTGAGTCAGTTATCTGTAAAGATTTAAATTAATATTCGAGTCAAATTGTAGAACTTTTTTTAAATTTAAGAAAAAACTGTCATTAAAATCAAAAAATATTCTTTTGTTAAGCTTTAATTTTTTAAATTAAAAAATAAGATATGTATATTCTTATAAATTTTTATGTAATTTAAATTGTCAATATTTTATGTCTTTTTTATGATTATTTTTCTAAATTCAGTTTATCGGTATTTTAATTCAATTTCGTTAAGCAGCAATGTCAAATTAATTTATTCATTTATAATTTTAAATTGGATTGAGTTTATACAAATAATAATATTAATTTGTTAAATTGAATATAAAATTTAATTAAGTTTCAGTAATGCCTTCATTTCCTTCAGAGATAGCTATAAGAAGTTTTTCTTTCAGATTATTATAACTGATATATTCAGGAATATCTATTCTATTAAAACATGTATGTGCATCAGGTAAATAAATACTGCTTTTAATCGATTTTGCGATATTAAAATTCATACTTCTATTGTCTGATCTTAAATTTGCAAACCCACCATAAGGCACTTTATCAGAACCAGTAACAAACTGTAAAAGTTTTTTTCTCTGATCCAATGTAAATTCATTGACTGCTCTCCAAAACCACAGAATGATTTGACTATTACTATTATAATCAATATAATTAGTATAACTTTTCCAATCATCAATATCGATATCTGAAATACCACATAATAATAATTCAAATTCAGATTCCGTAAAATCGTTTAATAAATATGGTTGTATAATATCATTAAATCCTTTTTTCATTGCATTAAGCTGATCTTGTATGAGTCTAAATAATATCATTTCGGTTTTAAGCTTAATATAAGACTTCATGTTCTTATTTGTAGCAAAAATCTCATTTCCCTTCGGTATCAGATCTTTTTCAATATAATTGCCATCTTTTATGTAAGGATGAACGAAATATAATTTTTCATTTATCTCGTTTTCTAAGTAATAAGTCAAACCATTATAAAGAGACGGATCCACTGCTTGTAAATCTTTAAATTTAAATTCTTTATTAAGAAGAAATTTGTAAACCATTTTATCAAAATTTGTAGTGACTTTGCAATCTTGAAGTATAGCCATTCCAATGATTCTACCAACAAATCTATAAAAATATTTGTAATTAGATTTACTTTTACCATCTACTGAAGGTCTCAATGTATTAAGATCATCTTGAGAAGTACAAAAATATCCTAATTCAGGATTTAAAATTTTCTTTAACAATAAATTAAACCATTCTTTTTTTACACCCCCTAAATCAAAACCATGCTCATCTTTGAATTGAATTTGCAGAGTTACTTTTAGATACTGCACTGGGAGACATAATATTTTTGTTTTTGAATCATCTAATAAACGATCTCTATCTATTTGGAAAAGACATTTGTAGTCTAATAAATAATTTTCTCCTAATTCACTTCGTAAATTATCAATTTTAGTAGATAAAAATAAATAATCTACAGTATCGTTTTGTATAAAAAAATTGTTAGTAGTAGATGATTCCTCAAAATCTTCAGCTTCATAATTTTTATTGAGATAATTGTATTTATTTGCCCGATTATTCATGTCTCCATTTGTATCTTGTCTTATAATCTCATCATTTACATCTATCGATGAGCTGTCGAAATCATCAAACTCATATGAGCCGTCAAAAGTAAATCTTTGTGCATCTCTAAAATTCTGATCTCTATAATAAAGGATTTCAAATTCCTTTGTTTCAGTAGGAGCTTGGTCGGGATTCTTAACACTTGTTTTATTATCTGGTAACTCTTCTATATTTGGACTGATGACTGATGAAACTATAAGCAGAATTAGTAGTAGTACTATAATTAATTTTATTATCGTTTTAAAATTTAAGTTCATCAGAGGGGGAAAAATTTTACTTTTTAATTTTTAATTCAGCCAAAAATGGCATATGTATAAAATTTTATTACGTCATAAGATAGATAAATCGTAACACATAAAATACTTCAAATGTTTATTTAAATAGCTATTTTAAGTATTTTTTAGATAACCGATGATAAAATTACATATATTCTCCTTTAAAATGATTAATGTAATAGAAAAAATTATATAAATTAAAAAAAACCCGTTTTTGGTAATAAAAATTTTTGTGCCATTTGGGATTCCTTTTTTTTTAAAAATTATAAAAATTTTTCTATAAGGAGAAAAGGAATATGTTATTTTCATAATCGAAAAATTGCTAAATTATTTAAATATGGTATAACAGAAAAATGTAAAATATTCTTGTGTTGACTTTTAGTAAAAAAAATCGTTTCTTGCAACAATTGATTTTGCAATATCTTGATATCAAGTTTATTAAAAATAATTATATTAATAACAAAGTAACCCATTAGAAAAAACATAACAAAAATAAAAGTTTTTGAAATTAACGTCGAAAAAAATTGATATGTAATATATTAAAACATAACTAAAAATTGTTTTGTTTATACTTTCCTGAAGTTTTAAAATCAGATAGTATGAATGTATAATATGATAATATTACACTTTTTATAAATTTGCCTTATGCTGTTAGATTTACTTTGCATAATTTTAATTATCTCATTTGTAGTATGTAAATTTAATAATTATTTATTATTTGGCGTTAAATAATAAAAATCTATAAAATCAATCAAAACTAAATTTTTTCTTCAATTTGGTTTAAATAAAAAAAAATTAATCGCTAATAAAAAAATTTTAGTTTAAAAATACTACCAGATATATAATTATTGTAAAATCTATTGTTTAAATTTGTCTGACATCCAATTGTGTCATTTTTAAATTTTAATAAAATTAACACTCTACAAACAGGCTGTTACAATTATTAAAATCGTTTTTTTATTATAATAAGATGGATATATTTTCATTAAAAATGTTATAAACATAAATTGAATATAAAATTTTAATTAAAATTCAGTAATTCCTTCACTTCCTTCACTAATAGCTTTTAGCAGTTTTTCTTCTAATATTTCGTATGTAGAATAATCTGGAAGATCTAAATTATTGGTACAGGTATGAGCATCAGGTAAATGTGCATCACTCTTAAGTGATTTTAATATAGTAAATCTACGAATTATATCGTTTGATCTTAAATTAGCAAATCCTCCAAATGGTACTTTATCTGAACCAGTAACAAATTGTAAAAGTTTTTTTCTCTGATCCAATGTAAATTTATCGACTGCTCTCCAAAACCACCCAATAGCTTGACTATTACTATCATAAATTCGATATTCAGTATTGCGCTTCCAATCATCTATATCAATTTCAGAAATTCCACACAATAATAATTCAAATTCAGATTCCGTAAAATCGTTTAATAAATATAATTGTATAATATCGATAAATCCTTCTCTCATTGCATTAAGTTGATCTTGTATAAGTCTAAATAATATCATTTCGGTTTTAAGCTTAATATAAGACTTCTTGTTCTTATTTGTAGCAAAAATCTCACTTCCCTTCGGTATCAGATCTTTTTCAATATAATTGCCATCTTTTATGTAAGAATGAACGAAATTAAATTTTTCATCATTTATGTTGTTTTTTAAGTAATAAGTCAAACCATTATAAAGAGACGGATCCACTGCTTTTAAATCTATAAATTTAAATTCTTTATTAAGAAGAAATTTGTAAACCATTTTATCAAAATTTGTAGTGACTTTGCAATCTTGAAGTATAGCCATTCCAATGATTCTACCAACAAATCTATAAAAACATTTGTAATTAGATTTACTTTTACCATCTACTGAAGGTCTCAATGTATTAAGACCATCTTGAGAAGTACAAAAATATCCTAAATCAGGATTTAAAATTTTCTTTGACAATAAATTAAACCATTCTTTTTTTACACCCCCATAATCACTTCCTTGTTCATCTTCGAATGAAACTCTTAAATTACCTTTCAAATCGCTAGGTGTAAGTGATAATACTTTTGCTTTTGAATCATCTAATAAATTAATTCTATTTACCTTTATATAACATGGTAAATATGATCTATCTGCCAAAGAAAGGCGATTTTTGAAATTAGTAATTTTTTCGATTCGATCTGATTGATTAATAGTACGATTTGGTAGAAAAAATTGATCAGTAGAAGAAGATTCCTCGAAATTCTCGGCATCATAATTTTTTAAAGAAGTCTGATTTATGATAGTATTATTTGGTAGTCTATTTTTATCTACTGATGAACTATCAGTATCATTAGAATCATATTCGTCGGTATGATCAAATTGTCGATTTGTTTCAGTTTCTGAATTTCTGTTATAGTCATTTTCGGAAAATCGATCTCTTTCATTATTTGCAGTTGGATTTGGATTAGTATTATTTGCAGTTGGATTTGGATTAGTGTTGTTTGCAGTTGAATTTGAATATCTGTTATAGTCATTTTCGGAAAATCGATCTCTTCCATTATTTCTTGTTGAATTTGAATTAGTGTTATTTGTAGTTGTATTTGGATTAGTGTTATTTCCTACTGGATTTGGATTAGTTTTATTAGTAGTTGGATTTTCTGATCTGTCATTATTTAGTATTGTATTACTATCAGGATTGCTAATAGGTGAGGATATTATCAAAATAATAATCACTACTAGAATAGAAAATATAATATTTTTTAAAATTTTTCTTGCATTAATGGGCTTATTAAAATTTGCTTTTAAATAATTTAGATAAATTAAAAAAAATATTTAAATTAAAAATTTTTGGAATACAATTCGGTATTTTTTTATTTATTTTGAAGTAAACCCAAAAAACTCAAAAATTAAAAATTCATCATAATTTTTGTTATTTGAGAAATCTAAAATGAATTAAAAATAAAATATAAATATAACCCCTTTCAGGATGGTCAGGATCCAACTCAACAGAGTGAAATAAATCATTCTAGTATTTATATTGTAGAACAATACCTCGAGGGAGGTTATGTCATATTTATATTCAAAAAAAAATTCTTAATTAATGTATTTATATAATTTTAAAAATTTTTAATAAACCTCCTTTCACCAAGAAAATTTTAGATTGTTTAAATTAAAAAAATGATTGATATAAAAATAAAATGAGTTTGTTTTTATTGAAACGTCAAAAATTAATAAAAAATAACGGTATATTAAGACATTAATAGTAAACTTTTATTACTATAAGTTCATTTAAAATTTGAAACGCAACTCAGTTACACAAATATGAGTACATTAAATTAATATTATTAATTATCAATAAAATATATTATATGTTTTTGTAATAGCAGCTGGCTTAATACTTAGTATAATTGCGTCAGACGTCGTCGTGGTGAATCATGTATTATTTCTGATTGGTTATTTCTATAAAAATATAAAACGACATACAAATACATTATATTCAATGCATGACAATGAAATTTGTGACGTTCCGCTACATATCAATATAATTATTCTATCAAAAATCCAGTAAACTTGGCAACTACCATGATTTTTAAAAAAAAATAAAACCATTCCTAAAAAAGTCATTAAAAAAATTTAAAAATAGTTTTAAATAAGAAAGAACAGTTCTATTTGTTTTTTTTTGAATATGTTTTTACAAAATTAGAGGGACATCAGCATATTAAAAAATTACTTAAAATAGGAGTAAAATTTTTTTTTAAGTGATTTGCTAAATTTTTACAAAAAAAAAGAAAATTGTCATTCTAGACATAATTTTTCAAATATTTTAAAAATAAATAGCTGAATGTTTTACACATATTTATGATATAAGTATAGTTCGACATTTACGAGTTAAAGGTCTTTTATTTCATAATTTAAGTAAGATGTATATTTAATCACAACAGTATTAAAACTTATCAAATAAATTATAAGTTTTGGGATTCTTGGTGATATTTATGGTTAAAATTTCATTAGTTGCAAAAAAATTCCAATAACAAGGAATTAAAAATATATTATTTATTTAAGATGTTTCATTTCTTGTTTTAAGGATTCTTAACCCAAAATATTCAATGATAAAAAAAAGGAATTTAAAAAAAAAAGGAGAAAAATTGCAAAAGATCAAAATAAATTCTGAAAAACATGCAAAAAAATTTCTATAAATCATAATAAACCTGAACAAGTTGTAAGTTCAGTATCTCTGTTAAATTTTGAAAGTGATAATCCCATTTTAAAATTTTTTTAGAAGAAGAAATCAGAAGAAAAAGGCAGGTAATATTGATCAGTAATAAATAGCTAGTTTCTAGACATATTAAATTTATCTTTAATTAAAATTGATTTCACATTTTAAAATGTAGCGGTAATAGCAACTCATATTTTTAATATTATAAACAAAGACTAGTTTAATATGGAGATCATTGTACGGTGAATCAATATCTACTTATCTTGATAACGCTAAGAAATAATTCGCGAAGTTTAATTCTTAAGAAAATATTAATTTTGCTAAAGTTTTTTAAAATTAGATAAGACTAGGCATTTTAAAAATAGATGAGTATCATAGAAAGAGTACTAAGTTTGATAATCTGCATAACGCTTGTTTTAATAGGTTTGGAAAAGAACTTTAGTCATTTGTCAATATAAAAGCAAAAATCCTCTATATCGCAAAGCCCTGTGATTTTGATGTTTTATATGATTCTAATGATCAGTATGATTGATTTGAGATTATTGATAGATATCTCGAAGTTATGTATCAAGATTTTCTTAACAAAAGAGAAATGCACTATTAATTGTGTATTACTTTAATGCCTTGATGATTTATTAAATTATAAATATCACATTTTATTTGGGCAACTTATTTAGCTTATATAATACAAAACTAGTTCTGGGAAAAAAATGATCTTAAAGAGCGTTATAAAAGCTATTCGTCCAACTTTATTACTAATTACTTTTTTGAAAACGATACTACTGTTCTACAGCATTAAAATACTTAATTTTTGACTGTTTTAATTGGATTATAAAATATCTCGAATTTATGAATATAAGCAGATATGAAAACTGTTGATTAATATGTAAAAAAGGTTCTTTAAAGCCTTAATCATACAAAAGATGAGTAGAATGCAGATATAATTGTAAATGATATTGACACAATGGCGGATGTATATAAAAATAGCTTAGTTATGGATAATAAGATATTTTTTATCTATTTCTAGAAATGAAAAAATAGGTCATCAATTGATGAAATTGCAGAAAATATTAAATGTGAAGGATATGACTGTCTTGATGTATTTTAAATTTAAAAAAATGTTTGAATTATAAAAAAATAATTTCTTAGTTTATAATTGTTTTCTACTTGGTCGTAATTTCTGTCATGCCTGAAATTTCCAACGAAAAATGATGAAATTTTCGACCTAGACTGTATATCAATCAATTAATCAGTTTGCTCTCATTGCGCTCTTCCGATACTTTTAAATGCATATAAAGAAGATTTAGAATACATTTATTTTTCTATAAAATATTTTTGATATAGTTATTTGTATACGAATTATACTTAAGATATACTAAAACGGAATATCAATGTACTATTCAAAAATACCCTGCTTCTTTGTTGGAATTAAGATCATCTAATACTACTGGTTTACAATACTTTACAACCAAAAAGGTATGTTATCTAAAAAATGTTTATGTGCATATTTGAATTTAGGATAATCAATTTGAGACATATATATAAGCGGTGCTTACATATCTATACTTTGTCAAAAAATTGTTTAAATTGATTTTTTAAATCCAGCTTAATAAAAAAATATTCTAATTTGAATAAATAATATGATAGGGCAAGAAAAGAACTAATAAAAAAAACGTTGATATAACATTCGTAAAAACAGTTTTAAAATTTATGTATAATCAAGTATTATCGATGTAATTTTTATAATCGCTAAGAACAAGAATAAAACTTTTAACAGAGGGTATAAGTATTCTTTGGTCGACAGTCTATAAAAGTCCATCACTATACTTCAGCTTTGGGGCCGATACTTCCGCAATCTCACCTTTTCTTATTACCACTTACTGTTCTGGGGGTAGCTTCTGTACTCCGGCATTAGACGATGTTAGGCTTTCCGAGGTCATCTTAAGGAATCTTAATTGTATGTATGCCTCCGTTCAGGCGTCTATTTTTTTTCTGGTATGTAAACAGTGGAAATAAGTTACTATACCATCCCACGTCAAAACATATGAAATTATTCTCGATTTAAACGTGTATCAAAGTGCATAATGGTTTGCTAACAGAAAATTCTTGTGGTTTTTTCGGTCTTAACTAAGTGTAAATTGTCAAATTTCTTAATTTAAAAACTTTACAATCACGATTTTTTTCTTAAATCTATCTACGATAAACATATCTGCTAAGAACAAAAAATAATTATTTATTGCAAAAATTATAACATTAAAAAACAAGTTTTCTTTTGGTAATGAACTTTTTTTTATAGTTTATAAAAATATTTAACAGCAAAATTGATATAAATTTTTTACGTTAAATTTATATTAAGATCATTTAAATTAACTTCTTATCATTAAAAATCTATTTACATTGTTCTGTTAAATATTACTTATATGAATATTTAAATTTCTAAACGTTTATTTCGGATGTTCAGATACAACAAAATTAATATTTTATATCAACCATATGTGGAAAAATTACTCATAGTATCATTTGTTTAATTCTAATTCGGACTAATATATTGCTTTGGATTAAAACATAATAAAAAATACAACTTTTAATTAAATGTTTATAAAAATAATGAAAAATAAAACAATGATAAAATAGCAGTCAAAACTATACAAGTTTTATCATAAATCTAGATCTAAATCTAAATAAATTTAAACTAGACTAGGATATTAATATAATTTAAAGAATGCCAATTTTTAAATGCTGCAAAAAAGATGAAAATTTTTGTTATACATTTTACCTCTTAAAAATGATCTAATGATTAACAAATCCTTCTTTTTCTTTGTATTTAAATAACTAAATGCATATTTAGAGATAAGAGTGTGCTTTGTCGATGTACAACTTGTTGTAATTATATATTAATTCTAAAAATAATTTCAGTTTACATTTTAGCCTTGATAGTCTATAAAATCAAACAGCTTAATTATTTGAATTATGACTCATTTAAATTAAAAATGTTGATATTAATTACTTAATTAAATAAAAAAATATTAGCTATAAAAAAGATCAAATAATTAATATTGAGGAATTAATTATTTAAAATTTAATTTAATTTTATAAAAAAATTACTAACCCTAAGTATGAATTACACAGCACTAATAACTTTACTGATAACAAATGTTTATACATCAAACGGTATAACATATTTAAGAAACAATTGCCCTGGTACTTTTACTCTACCAGTACATTTTTATTACGAATCGAAAAAAGTTATGGACCTTGCTGATTCATTGTGGGACATTTTAAGAGAAAATACATTTTTAAGATCAGCGTTCTTCAATTCTAGATACAAAGGGACTGATCCGTTAGATTGTGGAATGAGTAAATATCATTTTGTACAAAATTCGTTTATTTTTTTAACTCAAAAAAGATTTATTAACAATTTAGAAGGATTTAAATACAGCTTGATAGTTAAACAGTTCATGGTTAAAAGTCATGATATGCTACATTTCTTATATATTTGTAATGCTAAACATAAAGTCGTACATTTTAATATACCATCTAGCGTACGTAAAGCTATACATGACAGTTTAAGAATTAATTTCGATTATTATTATATACCAACAATATCTTTTGATTCAGAAATTGGATTGGAAAATCTTGTTTTTATATGTTGCAATAGAAATCATCCAACGAGAA
>CATOQI010000052.1:0-15271 GCA_951802705.1 Netelia virgata | reverse complement strand
GTGAGACAGAAAGAGAGAGAGAGAGAGCGCGCGAGAGCGAGAGAGAGGGAGAGGGAGATAGAGGCAAGAGAGAGAGAGAGGATATCTCGAGAAGCGAGGGGAATCTCTCTCGCTCTCTTACCACGAGGGAGCCCCAACAAGCTCAACTTTTATTTTATTTGGTCTTGACGGTTGGCCGCGAGCGTTGTCGCCACACTGGGACAGACCGGAAATTGATCGGTGTTTAAGCGAGACAGAACGAGAGGATCGGGTATAAAGACGGACGGAGAGTGCGAGAGAGAGAGAGAGAGAGAAAGGGAAGTTGAAAAGGTGGGAAAGTTTTTGAATTACTTCGAAGTCGTTCGCGCCGATCGTTTGCCACCGAGTATTCTGCCACGAAACGAGGGAAACTCCCCGCCCTTTTTCTTCCTTACCTGGAACGAAAAAGCCGAAACGAATTCACCCGCGGCCACCCCGGGAAAACGCGTACCAGAGATTGTTCGTGAGTTTCGAGTCGCTACCGGAACACCTTCGATTTTGGGTGCTCTCTTCACGCGCGCGTGGTGCACGTTTTTCCGTCTGCGACCAGAAAGAGTCTCTTCCTCGCCCGAGGGAGTTTTTCACGTGACGGGAAGACGAACGGAGCTCGAACAAACTCGTATTAATGAAGCCAGAAGCCGATACGAAACTTGTGCAACGGAAGTTCGTGAATCGCGGGTTTCTTATTAACAAGCGAAAATAAATCATAAGTAGTTGTTCCTTATCGTCGTCAATGAGTGATCGATCATTATCATAAATCCCCGGTTATCGGATCTTCCGGATCTCCCTTACGTTAAATTCAAGGGTGTTATGAAAGTGACAGTTTTATTTACAGTACGAAAGGAAACGAAATGACATCAAAGAAATGATCGGACCGTTACGTGGAATTGACGGGGGCAATAATGAGATCTGCAGGAACGCGAGAAATTACGAATAGAGACAAAAATGATATTTTTATTTGTTTGGCTTATTAATCCCGAGGGATAAAAAAGTAGTGCGACGTTTATCCCGCGAAGAACTCTCCCGGGATTATCCCCTGCATATCCAAGTTCTATTTACGCAAGTGCATAAGGGTTGTTGGAAGGCGTAGAAAAAAATATATATGTTTAAAGAAAAGTGTGAGATACATAGAAGGACCCCTGTGCAGATGCACCGAAGGCGAATTGGCGCGTCGTCAGTGGTATGAGCTATATACGTATACGTATATATAGCTCTCGAAGCTGACGAACGTCAAAGCAGAACACGCCGCCACTACCCGGGGCCAAGTACGAAGGTCCTCGACGCGTGCCAGGCCGTCGTGATCAGAGAGACCGCGCGCCCGACGTGCTGGAGTGAAACGAAGAAACGAGTAAAATAAAAAAAAAAAAAAAACGAAAAAAGAAAAGTGCTGCCGATTGAGATAGGGAAAAAAGGAAGAGGAGAGAGAGAGAGAGAAAGAGAAAGAGAGAAGCGTCGAACCCCGCGAGAGTCCTTTTCGTTCGGATGCTTGTGCAAAGAGACCAAAGGGGTTGCTAGCCGCAAACCACGAGTAGCACGAGTGTATCGGCAACTCCCTTTATAGTACTCGATTACATATATACATACGAGTTTATAAATATAAATATAGTAACGGGCATTTTAAAGTGACGTATAAATAAAGAAAAAGAAACAAGTCGTTTCGTTGATCGGTAATTGAGACGGCGAGAACGAGAGAACGTTGTAGCCAAATCGAGGCGATGACAGGATGCCTTCGTCCCGGACCCGCGTCCCGAAAGGACCGAAAAAATCGAGGATATCCTGCACTACTAGGATAGGACCTACGATCGCCATATTACTCATTTTCCTCGAACATCGACGGTGAGTTTTCGATAAAGACGCTTCATTTATAACATCACTGAAAATTCCAAAAACATAATCTAAATTTTTCGTTACGTCGTTAACTTTCGAGATAGATCGTGGCAATTATATTTGGCGCGACTCTCGATTTCTTCAACATAATTAGAACGATTCAAAAACTCCGTTTTCGCACACATCTGACAAATGAAAAGAAAATTTATCGCCCTGCGACTGGCGATTATTTTCACACCTAATACGTCCCTACACGAAAAATTAATAATTTCGCGAGACCTTCGATGCGTTTACATTTGATTAAAAAAAATGCGGTGGAATTTCGAGGTACGAAAGAAAAGGATCACGCGGTGGACAGAATCAACGTGGGTGTTTACAAAGCCGTCAGGCCTGTCACCGACGATTCGTTCGGCCTGGCCGCAGCTGCCGATTGAAACTCTATAGACCTTGATATATACAGACATATCTATGTATATATAAGGATGGTTTTTTTTTCTTTTTTCAACGAATGAACAGCTACAGTTAAAGTTTCGAAGAATTCTCGTTATTATTACCAGCAAAAGATCGTCCTGACTTAGATATATATAAGCAGGTATCGTGATTTTAAGTGTGCAGGAATCACGGTAAAACCGATTCGCGCGAGTTCAGTAAGATGATCGAGCGTGAAGTCGGCTATATATGTATGTATATATGAAATAGTTTTCTATAGCGAGAATCAGCAAATTACGAGAGCTCTGTGCTATATCTCAGCAGGGGAGATTTTCTGTTATATATATATATATAGACATATATACCCCGGGGGTAAAGAAAAAGAACTTGGAGTAATCTTCCCTGCACACCTTTTCGGACCCCGGAAAATCGAAGATGCAGAACATATCGGAACACCATTCACAGATTCTTTACGCAGTAAGAGAAAAAAGTCTAGCAAGAGGTCTTCTTCTATTCCCTTTAGAAAGATGTGCGACGGTAGGACGAATAGATAATTGACGAAGGGGATGGATTTAAAAATCGTAAATTTTTCGAACCTCTGTCATTTTTCTTTCGCATTTTCGGCTTTCTGACATAGAATCGCGAATATTATTTATAGGTTACAACTGCGGTGGTCGATAAACCTATCCTAATAATTAATTATAGGGATAAAATGTCATTATTAATTTCGGATTTAATCCCTAATTTCGGATTTAATCCTTAATTTCGTTCTTTTTTATACTCACAGAACCCGCGTATTTTGTTATTGCACCGCAATGTACTCGAACAACACACTTCAAGAAGAATTGTCACGCGGTGATCGCGCGATTTCTCACCGTTCGATCGGTGAGATCCCATGTGGACGAATGACCCCCCACCTTCCGAAACGTTCGATCGTTCGTCTTTCGTCCACTCGTTTATTTTATTTTCTCTTCCCTCCTCTCTCGCGCTGACATCTATCGACGTTCTCTGGATGACAAGGGACGATGCTCGCTCGCTCCAGTGTGACGGGACAATTTCGTGGCGAGATCTTTGATGATTTCTCTGTCAACTGCGATTTCTTCATTCATTCGTTCTAGCTTTTTTTTTTGTTTCTTGCCTTTTTATCTCCTCGCAAAGCGGTCACGTCGTAAAAGAATTTCGCGAGGTCGTTCGAACCATGCAAGCAATTATATACATGTAGGTATGCGTACACAAGTATACATATATACTTTCAAAAATATCTGTTTACAAATTAATGCATACTTATGAAATTTTTTTTACACATCGAGATCGGCATTTTTATATCCACTCGTGTGGTTCGTTTTATGATAAAAACTTGAGAAATAATATGTAATCCTAGCCACATTATTAATACACAGGAAGAAATTAATTTCTCGTGACGGGTGTATGAAGTTCTAAAGACAGTGGATAAAAAAAGCTTCGAATACATTTCCATTAATTTTCTGTAATGCATTTTGAAACACGATAAACGTTTTCGATAATATTTAAGGAATTAATATGCTAAAAACACGTGCTAAGGCAATACAGCAGTCTGTATAGGTTTCGCCGATGATTGATTAATATTTTTTCTTCACTCGATGTGTGGTCCTCATGATTGACTATCATTATGTAGTTGTAAATCATTTTTGTCATCGCTCATATTGACAAAATTCACTGGAGGATTTAAAGAGTAGAAATTTATTATGCAAAAAGGAAAGACGCTGCAAAAATATAATCGTTGTAACGCTAAGGAAAGTAGCTCTCATCTTTCATCGTTCTAAGATGTCACTGGAGATTTCATCATGCACGTGAATTTTGAAACGTCATTCTCTTATCCGTGCACAGATTTTACAGCAAATTATCAATAGTATTAAAACATTGCTCGGATGTTTCATATGTTCCCCAATTTTTAGAATATTCTGAAAGTAATGCATAACTGAAATACTTACATATAAACTCTCGAGTAAAATTTCAGCATTATTTGTAATATGCTACAAGTTTCATATATGGATAAAGATTATAACATTTCAAGATTTTTAATGTCAAAAGGATGTTGCAAAAAAATAGGTTTATCGAATGTGTCAACGAGAAATCCATTAATTATTAACGCGAGCGTTTGGTCCATGAGTCTAGAATTTATGTTTCAAATGGTTAAGCGTCGAGATCTTCATGAAATTTATTTAACGATCAATTTATTTAAGAATCAATTTCCCTACATGAAAATATCGATGTTGCAACCCTATAGCAGGGATGGTATACTACCTTAAAAAAATATGTCAATATCTTCACTCCTTGTGTGTTACGGAGTAATGACCAAGCGAAATTTACGGGTGATACCCAGAGAGCAATGATGGGGTTATCACTTTTTCTCGGTTCTTTGGCAAGCGAACGAAACAGGCGACGCACTAACACATAGAGAGCCTTAGAGACACGGGATTTTTCCCCCTTTTTTCTGCACCATGCGTGATGAGGCTCAGCTGTGGGGGGGTCAACATCGCATACACGAACGATTTTCGCTCGATGAGTAATATGACGGTGTGCCTGGTATTTAAAGAGTTTAAAGAGACACGAGCAGTGTCGACGTTCATTGATCATTGTTTTTCTGCCAAAATTAGCGCGTGAAGAGAATTATAAAAACTCAGAAAAAAGAAAACAAAAAACTGTATGTAAATTGGGAAAGAAAAAAAAACGATATAACGAAACAAAAATATAAATATTATATCGAGAAATAATTGAGAAAGAATATAATTGACATTATATTTTCCATTGAATTTTCTCAAAGTGTCGGTAAACACGCATTTGTCCAGACCATAAATATTCATCGGCTCACTGAATAAAAAGCAAAATGGAGAAGAGTCGAGAAAAAGAAAAAAGGACAATAAACGCTCAATAAATCACAATCGATACGATAAATCTGAGCTATGTGTTTTAATGGCACAGAGAGGAGATGAGCTTTTGGGTGCATCGGAGGGTTCAATGAAGTGATAAATCTTCACCGCTGGTTAAAGATGCGAGGAATCGGGCAAAGTTATGCGCGTGCGCGTGTGCATTCGGAGTCGCAGGTGCGCACCAATCTCCCTGGATTGGAGAACGATCCGATCAGGACGCAGCCCTACCCCCTTTATTTCTCTTTTTCTCTTTCTCCCTCTCTCTCTCTCTCTCTCGTTTATTTCCTTTTCTTTTTGTAAATTCTGTCTAGAAGCACCCGAGAGCTCGTTAATAACTGGACGATCGGTTTGCTTTTGCTAAACGAGGGCGCGAGAGGACGCTCGCGTCAAGCCTGCTCGCAATTGAATCCAATTACGATATTTTTTCCGGTAGAGGGAGATGGTAAGTTTCTGGAACGCGAGAGAGCGTCAGGAGAGCATGAAAGACAGAAAGAAAGACAAAGAAAGGGAGTGAGGTAAATGTAAAAAAAGTGCAAAGAAAGATAGAGAGGAGCCCGTAATCCTGAAGAGCGCGCATGTCCCGCATTTTTGTAATAACCCAGGGGTCGACGAAGAATCCAAGATGGCGGCTTTGCCAGGTTTTCAGAGTGCTCTCTCTCTCTCTCTCTCTCTCTCTCTCTCTCTCTCTCTCTCTCTCTCTCTCTCTCGCTCTCTTTCGCGGGTGCAGCGCGGACAATGTTTTATTTACCCCTCTTCGCTCAGAGTCCATGGAGAGAAGCAGCGAGAGAAAGAACGACGATGAGAGAAGCTGCGCGGAATGGAATTTCGCTTTTAATGGGGAATACGCGAGCGCTCTCGCTTCTCGGCGATCAAGGATGAGAAGGAGGAATCTCTGCTTCGAGGGCGAAAGGTGTACAGAAGAGATCGACGCGAGAGTAGAGAGAGATAACGGGGTAGGGTAGGGATTAAAACAACGACACATTTTGTTTATGACAAAAGGTCGCCGACTTGAATAAATAAATGAATAAATCGAATTAAAAAATTACTTGAAATATATTAATAAAATTGATTTATTTTTCAATGAGCGAAATGATCAAGAGCGAAATCAACGCCATTTGGTTAATTGATGATTCATCTGGAAGATTGAATACAAGGAATCCAATAGCACGATCACTGCTGTTTTATCGAGAAAAAAAAACTTGTGCTGTATCTTATACGACAAATAAATGCCAAAGGAATGAATATGAATTCATGAACAAAAAACAACAGTCCCATCGTATTCTGGCACCGTACAAGGAAAAAAATCTCAGCTCCATCGATTGTTCCCCACGGCTAAAAAACTATAAAATCTTATTCACCAGTGGATCTGCCTCTCTCGCTCATTGCTACCTACGCTGTCGTATCGAATTAATTGCCGCAATTAAATTAGCACAGAAAATTGGATAATTCAAGGAATATACATATATATATATATATGTATTATTCATCGAATAGTTGGTTCATCGCTACGGCAGCTTCCTTCTCGTCTCTGTCGCACCTTGCGCTCTGTTCTATACTCGTAGAGAAGATGATCTCGCGCGCAGAATCCTTCTCTCCTCGCTCATCTCTCGCGTCAAACCACTATATATAGCGCGAGACTGAGCGGAAGGTGCAAGGCGGCATGCGCGCCGCGGCGTCCGTTTTATTGCCTTCGTAAAGCGATCGTAAAACGGGCGTGCGATCGTTTGCGCCGATGGAAGCGACAACGCGATAAGCCTTTGAAAGAGCGAGGCATACGGATAGAGCGGGCGAAGGTGAGAGAGAGAGAGAGAGAGAGAAGAAAAGATGGTTCGATTTCTTCGCGCTATGCTCTCTCATAGCGCGATCCTGATGATCGTCTCAGGTACAAGCGTGTTAAGAGAGCGAAGAAAAAGAAGAAAAAAAAACGGTTCTGTTACGCTCGTATAATGCTCGTGCTTGGGCGATTTTTTGTACTCGATACTAAAAGACCGAGTTTACTAGTATAGAGCAACGTGTCAGAACAGGAAAAAATGTCGAAGAGAGAAGCATATAGGACGGTATATATCAATGGTCGTTTAAATCAAAATACATTTTCGTTTAATCGATTATTTTAAGCGATTAAACTTTATCCACAAATTACGCGAACTATTCACGTGTTATACAATTTTTTTCACCGCCGATACATTAAATTTAGGTCCTAATTGTTATCAAAATTCAATGCAAATTTTTAATGAATTGTTTATTAAAATTTAATTTTAACAAAATATCTCGATGATTTATTTCAAAAAAAAAAGAAAAAAATGAGAAGAATGTAAACGAAATAAAACGCGTCCGTCTAACGAAGATTCCAATAACACGTCACTGGAGTGCGCGTTACAGGGTAGCATATCGCGCTGTCCTCGGCAATTTGTTGCCAGAATTTCCGATCATTAATCTGCTTTCGGTAGATCATCAATAGCGACCAAAGATAGCGAGACCCGAAGCAGGTTGTAGCGGTAATGGGAGCCCTCAATAACCCCCGTGTGCGTGTGTGTGCGCGCGCGCGTGTGTGTGTAGCGCGCGAAGGAAGCGAAAGCTGTAAGGCACCGGGAGGACGGCGCGCGCCAGGATCCTCTCAGGATCCTCTTTCCCACACTACCGCTCGCGAGCACCCGCGAACTCACAAGAACTTTGCTACCTCTGGACACACGGTCCCCTTTTACGTTATTCATGCGATCTTTTTTTCATTTTTTCCTTTTTCTTTCTCGTTCTCTCCTCCTCCTCCTTCTTCTTCTTCTTCTTCTTCTTCTTCTTATTCTTCTTCTTCTTCCTTTTCTTCTACTTTCATTTTGTGTTCGTTCTTTCGCACCATCTACTCTGCCTCGAGCGCGCTCGCGCGCGTTCTCGTCTTTTCGAGTCGCGTCCTGCAGGGGACTCTCGCAACACAGCTTTTACTTTAAGATGCCCCGACCAGGGGCACGGCCAATTTGTACGATGGATAAATACCGGCGAAACCTTTACGCGCGCGTCTGTGTGTATGTGTGTGCGTGTGTGTGTATGCGCGCTGTTCCCTTCGGGGCCGTTATAAAAAAATATCGAAAAAAATCGTCAACGCGAAGTAAGAAAAGAGGTTCAACACATTCCGAGATACTTTCAACAGATTCGAGACTCTTGAAAAATCATATTTGATATTATATAAGAGGCCGATTTTTCATGCTGCAACGTGGAATTAAAACATCCAGAGTGTCTTATCAATTTTTGTTTCGTTGATTAAACGCGATTTCATTCGTATGAACTATTGCCAATTTATATTGAACGCTCCGTGAATTAATTAAATTAATCGTATACGCGTGAGCTCGTTTTATTTGTAATGTTATAAATTAATTAAATTGAGAAAATATGATATTACTTTAGTCGGGCTCGCGTCGATTGATTATCAATATCTTTCGTGGATTAAATACGATTTCATTTGTTTGAACTATTGAGCATTTGGATCGAACGCCTGATTAACTCGACGATTAATTCACTTTCTTTTTGTTTTTCAATTGCAAATTAATAAACTCACGATGATATATTATTTTATTTTTGTCGAACTCTTATCGAGCTATTAAATTGATTAAATACCATAGTTTTTGTTCTTCTTTTCATCGTTATTATAACTGTTAACGCGGCTTCGTACACCCAGTGCGGAATTAACAGCGGAAGAGCAGCTGGTAGCTCAATCTTCGGATGCTGTGCGGCTGAATAGCTTCCGATGAGAATCATACCGAGAGCGTCTGCTTCTCATTACGAGATTTTACGAGGCACGGGCGGGTCAAGAGGTGCGAATGTTCAAAGAGCCGATAAAACGCCCTGGGTACACAAAACTCCATGGGGGCCCTCCCGCGCGGCCTCGCATAAGAAGTCCGATAAGTCATGGAGTGTGTGCTCTGCGAAGAGGATTTACGTTTCGAGCCTTTTAGCGGTATCTAAAATTCCCAAAGTACCCTCGAGTCTACTCTCTCTCTCTCTCTCTCTCTCTCTCTCTCTCTCTCTCTCTCTCTCACCCTCCCACCCTCACCGTCTCGCTCGTACTGCTATTCATCATCTGTTTTTAGGATTATTTTTTAAATGCCACCAGTAGCGATTATATAACGACTAGGGAAGACGCTTGCTCGTTACGATCTACGATTTTCCAGCAAGTAAATCAATCCTTGCTAGGATTAATTAATTATCATTGTAACAATCAAAAATACATTCTAAATAAAATATCTGCAGAAATTAATTAACTATCTAATAATTGACTGATTAACATACAATTACTCGATTATCCGGTTAGTTAAACCAATAAAAATGATTGCGTGCCATTTGAAATTATATTTCAATAAAAACTAATTTGAATTCAATTAAAATCGAATAACAATTAAACTGACTCATACGGGACACAAAGCAAGTTCGAAAACATAGCTCGTTCCTTCGATCGTAAAACGAAAAAAAAAAAAAAACATTCTCCGTTACTTATAAATTCATAGATATTCAACGAATGCCGAAAGTCTCCCACGCGTTAAATCCTCCCCAATTTCAACGTGAATTCGAGCCGAGACATTCCCGAAAAAAATTCCTAAATGTCTGGCGCCATTGATATGTATTCTCCTGCGATATGCCAGGTACCGTTTTACTCTCTTGTGTATCTCGCGCGAATCCCGGGGGGGTTGG
This sequence comes from Netelia virgata, assembly GCA_951802705.1. Taxonomy (NCBI): domain Eukaryota; kingdom Metazoa; phylum Arthropoda; class Insecta; order Hymenoptera; family Ichneumonidae; genus Netelia; species Netelia virgata. The sequence goes on along the minus strand of CATOQI010000052.1, from coordinate 5,414 downwards.
AGTGGAGAAGAAGAAGCTTTTTTCGAGTTCAGACAACGTTTGTAACTGTGCTACAGGATTTATCCGTGTATTACTACGCACATTCGTTTAATCGACGATACTGATCGAGGGAGAATCCTCATGTGTGTGTGTGAGTGAGTGTGTGTGCGTGTGCGCGCGTTCCCACTGTGCATACATATATATGTATACACGTAGGTAGTCCTATATATGTATCGTGGACGCGGTCGATCGAGGAATCCGATAACCGGAGTGCTATGGGACAGTGAGAGGTGGAGGGATACTTTTCGTACGGGGCGAGCACATCATCGGCATACCATGAGGGGTTCTCTCTCTCTCTCTCTCTCTCACTCTCTCCTTCTCTCTCTCTCTCTCTCTCTCTCGCGAGATCGTCGTCGTCGTATCGAGGAATGCCAACCTCAGCCAAAATTCCCAAAGGCTAAAATCACTCAAACCGATCGAACTCTCTTCTGTGTTTCGCGGTGTCGGGAATACACACGTGCCTATACGTATGTGCTCGTTCACTCCAGGCTCTCGTGGGAAAATCCTCAAATTCGCGGTCAAGCTCGATATATTTTGTGTTCGATGATTTTTTGTTTCAGTAATATACGAATTTAAAAATATTTTAACTTTTAATATAGAATGTAGGGTATTTTTTTGCGTTACGCGTATTATAAAAATGAAATTCGAATCTGGTCGATCTCCTGGCAGCGAAGATTTAGCTTATGCGAATAGAATTTTTTTAGATCATCTTCTTAGCTGAGACGTTTTTCTCGCTGGAAACTATAATGTATAGATATTTATTCGTTTACGACAGATTATAATTTTATACGTGGCCTTTTTTAATGTTTTGGATAAACAGAGCTAGCGGTCTAATGAGCAATTCCGTGGACGATTGGGTCAGCGGCAGCGCCGTCGTTTGTAACGGAATTCCCGGTCTCACCAAAGAACAAAGAGAGCTGTGCCATCGAAACCCCGACGTCACGGTAGCCGCCCTCAAAGGTCTACAAATCGCGATTGCCGAGTGTCAACATCAATTCACGTGGCACAGATGGAACTGTTCGTCACTCACGGCGAGCAGCAGAACGCAGCAGAGCAGTGTTTTGCTTCAAAGGGGTAATAACAATTATTTTGCTTATTCGTAAAGATATCATTTTCGTCTCGCTGGAAAACAAAACTTAACGATGTTTTCCAAATGTTGGAAACCCTCCAAAAATCGCATTGGAAAACAATTGCAAATTTTTCGAAACATAGTTACCTACAATCTTCTTGAGTGAATTCATTCGAAGAAGAAATTATACGGATTATAACTTGCAAACCCGTGATTCTTTTCTCATCCCCAAAAATATCTCTACGAGGACGCGATCACTAAAAACATCTTTTTCTCACCCAATTTTCATTATAAATTAGTAAGAATCCGATAACGGTTTAAAAAAACCAAGCTTCAAACGAATAATCCGTCAATGAATCTGAAACGCTGTAAAGAGTAAATTCGCTACAGAGCGTCAACCGGTGACAAAATTAAATTTGACCCAATTCTCCAACAAGAAATATAATAATGATCATAATAATAATTGGTCCCCGTGTACCTCGGAGCCCAGATGACTTGCAAAGGAAGGTGGTGGTGGTGGTGGTGGTGGTGGAGTTTGTCACGATGGTCCAAAACGCTCTCGACTGCGACATATAAATTCATTGTGTCTGCTTGAGAGCAGAACTCGCAGCCTGTTCTCGCGTGCTGCAAGTAGGTATGTATATATATAACGCGCGTGGACGCGATCGTACGTGAGTCGAAAGAGGAAACATATATCGTGCTATGAAAACGACGAGAGAGGCGAGACGACTCGCGCACCTGACCTGAAAGTTTAAGAAGCTGCTGAATATTTGGAGCTCGAGGGAAGTGAAACACGAAGAAAAAGGAGAAGATAAAAAAAAAGGAAAGAAACGTCAGCAGGACGCAAAAGAGAGTTTCTCGCGCTATCTCGTAGCCCCTTTTGTGCCCGGCGAAGCGCGGAAATGTCGTGTGAAACGACGAGAAGCGTTAAATACCAGCCTCGGCGCAGTGTCTCACGTGTCATGTAGGAATGACAAAGTTGTCGTTTCTTTTTGACTTTTTCACATTATTTCGTACGTTTCTATATCTCTGTTTGGTCACGACCCGGATAACAATGAATGATGAAAGATTGACGATGGACATTGCGAGTTTTGTATTTTTTTTTCAAGCGATCGCTTGTCGTGACTTTATAAATGTAGAGATTTTTTTAATATTTCGAAGCAACTAACGATTTACAACGAGCGATACTTTTTTTCAGAATATTGAAAATTCAAACAAAAGTTACAGTTTTTTACGGTTTAAGGCAACATAGCGATATTTACATTAATTTAATAGAAAAAATGTTTGAATTCACGACCGGTCTGTTTTATATACCCCCAAATTTCAATTGCCTAATATTTATCGATGTCTTAAAGTCTTAAAGAAAAGGTAAACACACGAGATGCATCGCGACTTGAAAATAATCCATAGGATTTTAATTGTCAAATTTTGTATATAGAAAAGTATGTTATGTTTTCGTTCTATTTTTCTACAATTTGTAACACGACGATTGGCACCTTCGCACATAGAAAAAAGATCCTTATTCCTTAATTTATTTGTCAATTTTCGAAACCTTCGAGAATTTTTCACGATATCATAAAAACAATACCGTATCGAATCAGCCAAGTCGTTAAATGGCTTTCACAAAATAACAACGGTAATCACAAGGATGAGTATCGAGGAATTGAAACACCTGGCTTATTTCCATCAAAAACGTTCCAACCTAAATATTCACCTTGAATATTAATCCATCGTCCCATAAAACGTCAATATTTCGATGCCCCGCATAATTATACGGGTGTCTGCATTGGCTGTTGAAGCTTGGAAGAGAAAAAAAATCACAAAAAAAGGTACATGGTACGCATTACATAGGTTGTACGTGTGAACGGTGTGAACCGGACAGTCCGTCAATCCCTGAGACATATCCATTGCGAGAATATGAGTCTCCGGGGACACTTGACAAAAGTTTATATACATATATGTATATAGAAGCGAAAAAAGTATTTTGTAAATCGTCGAAGGTACAGAGAGAAATGGTATACATAGCTTCCGAGAAGTTAGCGGTGCGCGTGAGAGATCGCCGAGCGAGAGAATTGGTTTTGCTTGAACCCCGGCGATCCTCGGGCGATCTTCCGGTGATCTCGGAGCCTGCTGAGTTTGAGGATTCTCTCGATGTTTGTCGAGGGGCCCCGGGAGACGTCGCTTATCCGGTGTGACGAATTCGCGTCGTCGTGGATATCAACCCGGTGGCCGAGATCGGCGTCTTCTGGTGACATTTACCATGACTTGCTTGTGACAAGGTCAGAAATATTATAATAAAAAGATCATAAAATAAGCCTTTTTTTCAATGAAATAACTTATTCACTATCGGACAAATTATTCTTGATTAAAAAATTGTTCAGAGACACGTGGGTCTCTGATAAATCGTAACGAATCGTATCGAATCGGTAACAAATGATTTTTAAAATCGAGTTATTAAAATTTGCCTGTCGTGAAAACAAAAACTTTGCCCGAGCATAGAAATTTATTTGCGAAAAATCGTATAGAAATTTCTTTTGTGTCAAAAATGTAAAAAATTCTCGACGTCGTGGGCCGCGAGCGGGTTTGGACAAACGATCGTTTCACATCGTACATATCCACATTCGATCTTCGAATTTCGTACAAAGTATGTTTAATTACATTTTCCCAAGTAGATAACAGCTCGAGCCATCTCTAGACACGCGGGCTCGTCCTAGTGGCACTCGTGCACACGGTAGGAAACACAAAGGGGAAAAAATCGTGTGCTGCAAAATTAATGAAAACGCGGCGAAGAGATCGAATACCGTGGAATTTTCAAAGATAATTCAATTATAAATGAGCTAATTAGAAACGAACCGAGGCAGTAAATTACAATATTTTATTTTGATGTGGTTACCGCGATACCGACACCCGCACCGTGATTATTATTAATGAACGTCATGAAAACATATTTTTTACGATAAATTCATTACAATACCCAGAACGTTCTAGAGATTTTTCTAAATAATCCAATAATCAATTATTCATTCGATTGGAATAAATGTTGTTCGTTCGAGATGAAATTAATCCTCGTTTCGAGGTCTAATACAATGTTTATTTAATGCAAATATAAATTCATTTTCTCCCGCGGCGACGATTTGACCGAAAAAATAAAAAATTTAAGCGAAAAGACAAAGAGCAGAGTGGACAGTGCAAGAAGCCCACGGGCAAGAACGAACGTATTGGATCTCCTCGCACAGAGAGTTGTCCCATGCTCTGTATACGTGCGAGAGGCTCCGAGGCAAAGGGCGCGTGCGGAGAGAGATCTCGGAGAAAGAGAAAGACAGAAGTTACACGGAGCACACGAGAAACCCGGAGAAGAGACGTACAACTACCCGTTGGAGGATTTATTACGGGACGTTTGGCCGCTTACGTCCTCGCTCCTGTCGCGAGAGAATCCCGCGGGCTCGGGCTATTCTGCATTATAAAACAGTTGTGTTTGCTGCCAATAGCCGTATAAAGCAAAAGCTCGAGCGGAAGCCCTTTTCACGTGTCTGTCTTTGTGCACATATAAATATAGCTAAGTCGTTTTAAGGGGTTAACAATTTCTTTAAACATTTCTTTCGGTTTTTCATTTCGAACGAAAAATTCCAAGAATTGAAATAAACAAGAAAATTTTCTGGAAAAATTTAAGAGAAATCGCGTTTTTGTTTTATTTGACCGACAAATTGCGAAAAATCAGGGACAAAGATGGAACATTGCGATCGGATAGGGCCATGAATTGTTAAAAAATCATAAAAATACGATATGTCAATTTTTCGCTGAATATTATGAAAAATTTCAAGAAAATATCTTTCAAGAAAATGGAGGTATCTCCATTTTGCGGACTTGCAACAGGGAGTTGAAAATCACGCAATTTTGTTCCCAAGGCGTGCAAAGAACTTAAACAATCTATTTTTGGACTCTACAAATAAAATGTCAATGAAAAGGGTCAACATATTATATTCCACAAGAATAATATCTTCTAATTGCTTCATAAATAACAGTTTCTCATTGACAATTCGTTCAAAAGGGAATGTTCAAAAAGTTGTTTTTCGAAAATGGTCAACGAGTATTTCGAATTGTGAAACGAGGTCCAATTACAAAAGATGGATAAAATGTTTCGTTCGCTCGACTTTTCGTCAGGTACTCTTCATTTCGAAGCCTCGTTCTTCATCTCTTATACATGCGGCAGGAGACGTGTGCACTTGGATCGTTTTATTTTGACGGACGCTTGAATAAATAATCCACCTCCCTCTCTAAATAATCCTTTCTTTATCTCTCTCTTTTC
>CATOQI010000051.1:0-17699 GCA_951802705.1 Netelia virgata | reverse complement strand
CGAAAGTAAAACGTCGTCTCTTTCTCAATTCATTAGAATATCTTTTTTTCCGTGTTATTTTATATTTCTAGTAATTACGCATTGTTAAACAAAAGTTATGGACAAATTATGTACAGAAATATATTTATAAAACCTTTGGATGGGTAGTTGTGTATCGACGTGGAGTAGCTTCAAGTATCTCCGCAAGATGAGATTCAATGTTTCTCGTTCGTTTCTCGTTAGTTTATCAAAACAGCATTCGCACTTTTCAGCGTTGCTCTCAATTCTCTCTTTTCCTTTCACTCGTTTCTCTCTTGCTCTCTTCCTCGCATTGAATCTCCGCAAATCCAACCGACATAACTTAAATTTTCACGCTTACGGTACGTCCTAGATATAGATAATGGTACACCTGACCAAACGAATAAGGAAATGCGAGGGAAGACACTATGAGAACTTTTTGGGTTGGTTGATCCGCGAGTGCTTCTCTATCTCTCACTCTATCTCTCTTCCTCCTCCTCCTCATTCGTTTCACCGATGGATGTAGATGAGTGCCTTCTCTCAATGGTATTCAAACCCACCGAGGCTTAGCTTAATTCCTCGGCAAGCGGTGTGGGACAGTGAACATGTGCTTGTCGACGTATTTCCACACGGGACTCAAATAAGAAAACAGAGAAAAGTAGTTATATATTCTCGTCAACGGCAGCCCTTTATCCACGAAAGCATTGCGAATTATTTACGATTAATTCGCGTAAGGCTCTTTTGTACGTTTCCTCCTCCAATTGTCGTGCGCAGCCTTTTATTTATATTCTTTTGGTAAGAAATGATTTAACATTTTTCACGCATGTGTGTGTGTACCCAAATGGAATGAGTGTGTAGCAGAATGTAGCAGTGTACTCAAAAGTTAAACTTTGGTCTCAATTCGAGAGCGACTCGGTACCTGTTAATTTCGACTATTGTGTAACGTAGTCCGTCGATCGTCCCCGGTACGACGGCTACTTCCGTCTTGTGTACTACTCGTCCGACGGTCACAGCAACAAGACGTATCGTCGTGAGTCAGAACCCGAGCCTACGCTGTACATCTATCGAGTGTAATTTTCAACGTATTTAATAAAGCATTATTAGTATGAGTTTTACATATCGTGTGTGTTGGTATTACAAGTGAAGGGCACCCCCAGTCCCCTCGAGCGATCGTAAACCCGTTTTGCTATATCCAATAAACTAAAAGAAATCTCCTTCTGTGCACGCGTTGCGAAGTCGTGGACAATCATGGAATTAATGTTTGCATTTTTAAGTAAATCGAGGATTTCCTAACAGTTCAGGTTGTATCTATTCATATTTTTTATTACTAAAAGATAACATCTGACACGTATTTAGCATTTAGCAGAACCAAGAATTGCATAGAAGTGGGATAGAGGGGGGACGGGGGTTTCCAGATGAGTTCATTGGCCTAATTCTTTTACTTGGGTTCGTACGTTCGATATAAAGTGTTAATTGAAGAAAGGGAAGAAGTAAAAGAAAAAAAAGCACCGTATGTACAGGGGTAGAGGGAAAGAGCGTGAATGAGAGAGGGAGGGAGAGAGAGAGAGAGAGAGAGAGAGAGAGAGAGAGAGAGAGAGAGAGAGAGAGAGAGAGAGAGAGAGAGAGAGAGAGAGAGAGAGAGAGAGAGAGAGAGAGCGTATACTGTATAGTGCTGAACTACAGGATATCTGGTCGAAAGGTTTAATTAAAAAGAGCCCTCTATATACGAGTAGGACACGTCGTACTTTTACGGTGACTACTTCCGTGAGAGTGAGAGAGAAAGAAAAATATACGACTGAGCTATCTATAGTTATATATGAAATACTGACAAGTTTGCCACATTGGAGTGCTCGTAGAACTGATTCGCTTGTTTATTACTTTTTTACCTCGTGTACTTTAAATTTCTCATCCGCAAATACCCCCATGAACCCGACAAATTTACCGACTTAAATACCAACGTATTCGTAATAAACTGTAGTTTTCTCTCGCGAAACTTCCCGTACCTTTTAGCCCGTACCACTAATCTTTGTCCAGATCGCGTTATTCCAACTATGGCTTGATACACAAGGGAGAGAGCGGGGTGAGAATGCTCGGGGTAAACTGCACCAGCTCAGAAAAACCTGCAATCGTGAAAATTTCATAATTTTACGATAAAACTGAAACTTTTAAACAAAAATAATCGTCTTCCGGAAAAATTGGCAGATGAATCTGCATATCTTTAATTTATTTTTTAAGGAAATTTGCTGCCGACGAAATGTGCTGTGTGCTTATGACTAAAGCTGTAGACGTTTTTCGAAAAGTACGCCATTTTTCCCGAAGGTCCGTATTGCCCCCGTTTCAATCTAGTTCGAGCCCAGTTTCGATATGCCCGCAAGAGGTTAACGCGAGAGGGCGAGAGGTCTCTCGTGCGGTTGTGGCGTCATTAAACCCGTTGCATAAATACGGAGCATATCGTCGACGTTGCTGCTGCTGCCGCTGTTATTAACTTTACGAGCTCTTTGGCACCCGAGCCAGCGGTTCTCTGCTCTCTTATAATCTCGCCTTGTCGTGAAAACGAGAGACGCGGAAGAACGCGCAGTTACGCGAAGTGTTGATTCGAGACCCACAGCCTTCAACCCCCCCCCCCCCCCCCAAATCTTTACGTATACTCGACGATCGTCGTCAGCATCGGTGGGGCATTCGCAACTACCCTCGTTTTCTCTATACGTATATACATTTTTCGTATTCTCGTTCGCACGCTGCCACCCCGACCCCGGCGATCAACGTCAATGCCAGACTCGGGAATAAACAAGAATACAAACGTTCTCGGGGCTATTTTCATTACGTTCTAATTTTCTTTTTCAACAAACATGACTCTGCGGTCTAATATCGATCGAGGGTAATTAGATTCGCGGTTCGATAAGGGCGTTACTCAGAATACGAGAAAAAGTCTCGACGCCATCTTCGTTTTATCTTGAATCGTGACATCGTTTTTTTGTTGTTTTTTTTTCGGTTGAATCTTTGAGAAAAAGTGATTCTGCACTCTGATTCTTACTGGCTCGTTGTGGGCGTGCATTAATATAAAATACTCGTCACAGTATAAGACTCTAACTCAAAGCAGATTTCAGTCGGGCGTATCTGCATTTCGCGTGTTAAGAATTCAACATGCCTCTGTGTATCGTTCGATAATCACTCAACGAGTTTCGTATCCCCGAGATCGTACGACAGGGCAGGTGGGGAAAAATGGGGAATAAGAGGGTCAAAGGAAACACCGGAGGCAAACTTCGTGGATCAGCGATTCTCATCAAATTTGCATTGAAGCATAAAATCAAGATAAATCGTATACAGCAAAAGTATTTCTGTTTTATGTTGATTTCACTTAATTTTTTCTTTTTAAATGAAGATTTAACGTTGCGTCCCAGCATGAACTCGGAGTTATATTCTTCATTTATTTTTTTCGATTCCGCCTCCCGATCGTTTATTTATAGTTTTTTTTTTGCGGTTTGCACTTTCCTTTTTCCAAGACGCCGTATTTATTTTTATATGTCGACTATTTTGTTCTCCCTTAACTTCTGTCGCAAAAAGTTCTCATTCTTTGCAAGTTTATTTTCTTATCCGTCGCGAACGCTACCGATCATCCCACCATGGTGTGGACGGAGGGAGGGAGGGTGTAGGGACGGAGGGCGGGAGGGGGAGGGAGGGAGAGAGAGAGAGAGAGAGAGAGAGAGAGAGAGAGATGTTTATTACGTACTCTGGATACGAGATCCCTAAGAGTACCGTGCAAATACAGATAATGGCAATATTGTAGTATATATACACTTAATAGTATACAACTTAATAGTATATAAGTAGTAATTAAAAATAACTTAATAGGTAATTATCAAGTAGCAAGCGAAAGAAAGTAGCGTTAGCACAGCGATAGAATGGAATAGTAAGCGATAGAACAGTAGCAGCAATAGCAATCACGCCTCATCCATCCTCGTCAAGAGTTTCGCGTGGAGAGCCGCCTTGAACATAGGAAGCGAGGCGCACCGCCGAGAGAGAGAGAGAGAGAGAGAGAGAGAGAGAGAGAGAGAGAGAGAGAGAGAGAGAGAGAGAGAGAGAGAGAGAGAGAGAGAGAGAGAGAGAGAGAGAGAGAGAGAGAGAGAGAGAGAGAGAGAGAGAGAGAGAGAGAGAGAGAGAGAGACGAGGTAAGAAAAAGAAAAATAGTCCGTGGAAAAAGATAAGCTCGTTGAGTAACGACGCAACGGTGCCTTCGGCGACGTTGCAGGCGCGATCGACTTATAGCACTCCACTGCTTCGGTCCCTTCATCTTCGGCTTCGATAAACTTTGTACACGCGGGGCGAAAGGAGTGCCGGAGGCAAAGAAAGAGAGAACGAGGCAACCGAGAAACGTCCAGCATCGAGTGGCTCGCGATACGATTATGCGAGGTGACATCAAGTCACGGCATATTATATCTCCAATTCTCAAGACTTTAAAGGTACACTCGAGAACAATAAAGACAGAGAAAAATAATAAGAACATTATTCCGTAGAAAACGCCGGGCAAAATTTTCCATATCGCATACCGAAGATAGTACATATGTAGATAGACTGCAATGTCACCGAGTCGCTTATTTTTCATTACTTTTAACGATATGATTTTTCATTTGGATACAAATATTCCGATATAACCGGTCTTCGATTAAAAACGATAAAGTTGTTCGTGCCGTTGCAATATTACGTTAAATTCGAGTTATAAAATCACAATTTAACACCAACATCTTTTACCATTGTTTTATTTTCAATTATATCTTTTCAGAAAGCTCACCGATCATCGTACGACCATTTGCAAATTGGAAAAATTTATACTCATTCTCGACTCACGATTGATTTTTCTCACGTCTTATCTACCCACGTTATCCAGCTGTCTCGTTCCCATTATTTTCTCTTCAACTCGCCTCGGCTCTTTCTATCGCATGTCTCGCGCATCGCTCAATTTTTCATCTCGGCAAATATTTGCAAATTTATAAATAATATTTCTCGCGCGTGTACACGGACATCAGAGAAGTCTCGCCGCGAAAAACTTTTAACATGCAACACGCTATTCCATATTTTTGCGAGCTTTCCCAAAAATAGGATTTACGTTATACGAACGCTCTGTACAAAACCTTCCCCGTTTCACCGCGAACGCGTGCATTTAATATTCATTATTAGCGTGCAAAGCCCGTTTCGTAATAACGAACGGCGTGTCGCTCTCTGGGACGTTATTTCTAGCGTGAAATACTGACCTACCCTCGAAGCCTTTTTCTCCTAGAGTCGCAGCAAAATGCACAAACGAACATGTATGTGCATTTTACTGCAGCTGTATGTATATATATATACATATATTGTTTTTAAACGTTCACTGCAGAACTTGACAACTTGCGAAATGGTTCAATTTTTTTGTCCGAGAACACAGCTTCATACATTTTCTCTCGCGGACGATATATTACTCAACGGTAGAAAGATGATAAGGAAGAATTCTTGGTGGAGGTTCTAGCACATCGTATAACGAGACTTACGAGGTCTCTCGCACACGGTTGAACAATCCTTAAACGCAGCCTAGAGGGGGCTTTCGTACGTGAGTCGAAAAATCGCGAATAATAGGCACGCGAGAACTCACTTGCCGTGGAGGGGTGACCGAGAGAAAAAGAGAGAGGGAAAGGGAGGGAGATTGAACTTTGTATCGTGAAAGATACATATCGGTTATTTATCGAAAAGCCTTCCGCATGCGCGATTAACCACGATATTACACAGTCCCGTAGTTTCCTGTTGCCACGGCGAGGTTCACCAACGCGTGTAAATTCATATAGAGGGAGCATTTTATATTACAAATGTTGTAGAAAATTGCGAAACAGAGAATAAATAAGTTGGGAAATACTGTCAAGTTTCTCATTAACCAACTTGGTGATCGATTAAGAGAAAAACGAAATGGAAAATCGAATATCTGAGTTAATCATTTCCGAATAATTTGGGAACGCCGAGCGATGAAATTCGGACTTATCTAGCTTCAACTTTGGTTAATTTAGCATAAAATGACCCATACATCTGTGTGTCTGTGCAGCATTCAGTGCGACGAAATTGTACACTCGTCGCTTATTGTGCAGTTGAAACGAGTGTGGACATTCATGTAGTTCGTTTAGCGAAGAACCTGCCACGCGAGTTTCTCGTATACCAAACCGAACTACATATTGTGCTGTACTATAGAGTACCTCGTATGACACTCCATGCTAAAGCACCGAATGCTGTTATTCCCCTGCTCCAAGTGCACGAGCGCCACGTCAGTTATTCTTTTATTATCTACCGCGAACGGGGATACGATATATTTCGGTTTTTTAGCGATGGATGTTAGTGTGGCTCGAACGGATAATACGAGATTTCCTAAATTGATCACTTTGGTTAGTCAAATATTTGCCAACCATTTTTTGATGTCACTGCATGATTTGACATTTAGTCCTACAGGCGCCAATTTTTAAATAAGACTAAAGTCATAAACACGATGTTTTTTAATTCGATTCTTCATCCTTAAACCGTATAGTCTTTAGGGGTGTTCTTTTTTCTAAAGAACAAAACGATTGCCCCAGGGTACCGTAAATCTTCGCGATCGTCCAACGTAGAGTCTCGGTTATGGACTTCGTATTATAAAAAAAAACACGTAGCGTATGAAAATGATCCGATAACAAGGCTCGTAAGCCAACATCCTCTATTTCAATATTTTGTTCATCTCCACAAAGTTTAAAGCTTATTATGTATATCTCAGAAGGTAGACGCGATATCTCGTCAGCTTAGCGAACGCGCTTGAAATCCTCTAAAATGTTGGAGCTGCATTGAAAACGTGTCGAGTCATATTTATAACAACGGATTTTAATACCGCCATTCGAAGTGACGACACGGTCGCCGGCTAATCGGCGAACAAGTTGAGCCAACAGATTACGAATATATAATATTGGCTGTGGGATGTAGGTACCTAGGACCGGTTTATATTGAAAGAGAGAGAAAGTCCGAAGTGAGAATAATAATATTGGCTATAATCCGAGACCGCTAGACATTCAAATATCGTTGATTTTTAAACATCTTTATTTAAAAATGTTTATAATTCGCGAATTGCAATTTACAATTTTTTTTCTTTTCATTTCGTTAATTTATCGAAAATTTAGTTGGTCGCTCGGTACGCATGAATCTTTGAAATTATTTTTATTCCATAACTCTGAAAATATTAAAGATCGTGGTTCTAACAAAATTATACAGGTTGTCAGGCTATTCCAGACAAATGTTCGAAGAGCCATAGAATTATGGTATGGTATGTTAGAACGTACTTTTCAGGTAACATGAACGCAAAAAAACATTATTTTCTAAGTAAGATTGGTAAAAGAATGCCAGAGATTCAAAGAAATTGTGAATTTATAAGTCACAAAAATATGTCGAAACTATATATTACAAATTAAGCTTACAATGATTAAATAAAAATTGTTACTTTAAGATATTTTATATAATATTATAATATAATATTTTATTGAATATCCTTCCTGTTGCACAACATGGCTTAAACGAGTTGGCATGGCGGAAGTATACTCTTTTTTTAATAATCTCGCCGAAACGAAATGGTTTGACTTTTCTAACCCATTCCTCAAAAAATTTGCACCGAACCTGGTGAATATTCGATCATTCACATTCTTCATAAGCCACTTAAGAGTTATGTTTACATTTTGCTGGTACTCCTCGTCGAATCCTCGGTAATAGTCGTCGAAACGAGTATTTTATATGTTTACTGACATACCACTGACTGACTGGTGACTGACAGTATACCAACGGTGTCCCAATATTTCTGTGGACTACAAATTTCTGATTTCTTTAAATCTCTCGCATTATTTAAAAAACATACGTACGAAATAATTACTGTTTGCGTGCATGTTACCTGAAAAGTACGTTCTAACATACCATACCATAATTTTATGGTTCTTCGGACATTTGCTTGAAATAGAGAACAGAAAAGCAACTTTATGCTGGTGTCCGAATACTTTCATGACCGGTTGTAGCTCAAACTGTCAAACTTTGCGAATTAAGATTTTGGCCAATTTCCATCGCAAGGCAATTTTTTTTAAATCGCTCTGCTTGTACCAATGCCGACTACCTAATTAATTTCTGGTTGCACATAATTGCCTAAAACACCCTATATAATTATTATGCCAATAGTTCTGTATTAATTATGTATAATATTTTAGTATCATAGTTTTATAACCGGGATTATTAAACCTCGAATACCTACACGTGTGCTCGCGCTAACTCGCGCGCTTGGTTTACGTATCCGATTATATGACTAATTTCTGCCGCCATTTCCTGGTATTATCGCCGAAAGTTTCCCTTATTATAATTTTCTCTCGTATTTACCTGAATAATGAGAATAATGTTGCGCATTAATGACGGCGGGGAGAGAGATGGAGGGAGAGAGAAAGACAGGTACATAATAGAAGCAAACGTCAGCTCGCCACGTATGTATGAAAGCTTGGAAGTTTCCATTAATTATTGTTGACATTGGGCCCACAGAACAACATCTGAACATGATGGATATTTAACGCGGAAATCAGATTGACGATAGAAATATTTAAATTTGACGCAGCGCATGGTTAGTTCTCTCTTTTTCCCCCTTTCTCTGATAGAGAGTTTGATAGAGAGTTTGATATTTACCGGCATCGGTGAACGTCGGAATAATCCTAAAAACTTCAATAAATCCTCTTCAATTCTTGTGAAATATCGGAATATAGTAAACCGATGTGTCACTATCACGCCGGTATAACTTTTAAGCCATTTGCATCATGACTCTGCCTATACTACTAATTGTAAGTCATCAGTGGCGTTCAACTGAGAACTGGCCCGTATCACCGAGTGTTCGAGAATAACGATAGTTTTATTACTTTCGATTTTATTTACGAATTACATGTGATTGTTAAAACAAAAGACTGTTGTGGCTCGCCAAATAATTCGTGCTTGGTGATAGATGGCAATCGCCATGTGCGGATTTATCCGCTTACGGACGCAAATGGGTTAAGGCTCTCCGGGATACATTTATTTACACACGCATATGTTGCACCGGCCACACACTCGACGAGTGGCGAGGGAAGTAGCGAGGGAAGCAGGTAGAGACGTAGTGTGGCCACGTTACTCGTCATGCTGCTCGTCATAGACCAGTCAACAAGTCCAAAAGTGGAAACTTTCTCGGAAGTATATGGAAAATTGATCTAAGGGTAATTGTATGATGCTGAATCAGATGGCGATAATCATTTTGCGCCCAATCGTCAGGAAATTGTTTAAAAAGGTGTTTAATGTTTAAAAACTGTTTAATGTGCAACCTAATAACTTTATCGAAAAATATGTCAAACGAAAGTTATCCGTCGCCAAAAAATACATAAAAAGTATTGCACATTTATCTTCGTATCTTTAAAAACAAAGGAGGAAACCCCGAATGAACATGTATTTGTCAGGGAACGTCCCTCCGCAGTATTAGCAGTATTGAGAATTTAAAGGACGCAAGGTATGTCTATCTCTCTTGCACTCGTTGGGGGGCGTGGCGCGCGTTACGCATGCGCGCACTCCACTGTACATTGTGAAATACAATAAGAGTGAGAGAGATAGAGAGAGAGCGTCGGTCGGGGGCCGTGAGAGTCCCAATGAATTGCGGGTTTTCATATTGTATTGAACGATTCAACGCCACGCAGTTAAAGTCCGTTTCTACTCTTATATTTCTCATTTTATATGCAAGTGTCGTGTTTTTTTAATAGTGTGTATATATATTTTTAACCGTTTTTAATTTATGCTTTTTTAAAAGAAGTGTACTGAGGTAAGTTGTATTATATACAACTGGTATAAATACAACTATATATAAGCGGTATATTATTAATATGCCATTATTATTGCAGTACAAAGAACTCGGGTATAATAGGCTCGTATAAAATTTTCATAAATTTGAAATATTCATTTCCCTCGAGTATTTTGTTGGTCACTTTTTGTTACTTTTTTTTTTAAATAGCGATATGTTTCTGCGAAGGCGATTTTTCTTCGTTGTACTTCAGTTTTTATCAGTTATTCTCTGCTTGGCACGATATATTTTTCATCGATAAATGTTTATATATTACACTGAGTAGGTAATCTGACGAAGAATGATCGTAAATGAGAAATTTAATTATTCTTTATTGGATATATATAATAATTATTTAGAGTAAGATATATATTTTCTCGTACATAAGATTAAAGAGTACAAAAACAAATCGACACACGAACCCGTTGTAAACATAAATATTGGCTGGCTATTCGATAGCCGGCAAATGCATACAAAGAGACGTATAGAACGATCACTATAAAACGCACAAGGCGTTTGGCTAACGGTTGAGAGACTGTTCCTTTATTTCATGCGACAAATAGTTAGTCTCGTAGAGATCTTTGTAGAGTGTAGACGGACCTTGTCTCAAATAAAGAATAAATTAGAAACAGTAAAACGAACATCTACTAAAGAATATAATTAACCCTAAACCAATTTCCAATATTCTTAAATTACAAGTAATTATTTTGATCATAATTAACATGCAAAACCTCATATACTGGTCGATTTCTACACAATGCCAGTATACCGAAGTGGCTGAGTATATAGCGAACTCGCTTGCCATGCGGGCGACCAGGATTCGACTCTACCTTGAGTAGAGTTTTTTCAATTATTTAAAAAATTATAATAACTTTTTAAATAAAGTTGATGACCTAAAAATATTATCAATTAAATCATAAATATTTGTTTTTTATTTATGTAATGACTTTTACAGTTAATTAAAGCGCGAATTAAAGATAATATTTTATTTTTAAAAAGTTGAATAATTTCAAATACATTTTTAATGGAGGTAAATTAAAAGTTTAATTACTATTGTCATAAAAATGTAGCAATTAAGGAACATTGTTCGATTAGTACCGTTAGGGTCTTGAAAAGTCCTGACCACCCGCCTATGTGCAGTAGGGCAACCGTTCTACTCTTCCGCGCCGAAATTGGTTCCTCAAATTTTCAACGTATATTTTTAACCTCTCCGCAGCTTGTAATATCTTAAAATTTGTAATAACTTTTTAATGACAATAGTTATTAAGTATTTAATTTACCTCTATTAAAAAAGCATTTGAAATTATTCAATCAGCTGATAAATGTCTCAGTTCGGTTCAGAATGATATTCCTCCACTTCTTCGTAGATTCCTCGATAAATTCATTACACCGGATTCACTTTAAAATTCAGCGGACTCCGAAGATCGTCTTTTCGTGAAACATAGTACAATATCTCATTGCATTATATCTACCGTTCAACCGCCAAACTTTACGTCTCACCTGCAGCTGGCACTAGGAATATACATTTACAGAAAATGTGGATCGAAATTGATAATCGAACTCCTCGCTAAACTAGGCTTCTGCGTGTCATATTATCAACTACAGCAATACGGGGCGTCAGTTATTATGGATCCACCGATATTTATAATCGAAAATGATGTTTTTGTGTAGCATGTATTTCAGAATACTGCTCACAACGTCGGAACTTTGGATGGATGAACGTTACAGCAGCAACAATAGCGTTACAGAATGTGATACGAGGTATATCGTGGACAGCCCGTTCAAATGGACTCGAAAATATTGAATAGAATAACACAAAAGGCCTATTTTGTATCGATTCGCCCGTATTATCAGCAGCATACTCCACATACTTATGGGCAAAGCGTTGCAATGTACAAAATGTACCGAGTTGGAAAAGTTTTATGGAGGTTTTGACGGCTGATCACACCTATGAAGTATCTAAAGTTATTTGTTTGCCTTTCATCAATCAACCTCCTTCGAATATGAGCTCTATGGATACAGCTTTACGAAAGGCTTTGGTTGATGCACATAAAATTAATCAAAAAACATGCTTTGTGCTAAAAGGTGCTCTTGGAACAGTTTCCTTTGCTCATGTCATACTTGGGCGCAATCGGCCATATTATGGATGCTAATGGCCTTGAAGACCTCTGGGCAGTTACATATGCATCAGCATCAGTAAAAAAAATGTTGATGGGTCATGCTTATGCTCGTGCTATGTGGGCTCACATATTGACATTCACCGCTCTGAGAGTCATAATATGTCGGGAAATGGAAGGTGACATACGCGGCGAGTATGGCCAGGGCATTAAATCTTTTCTGCAAAGTTGGAATGAAGACCCTCCGACTATCGGTGATTGCCAAGCAGAGCTAATAATCGCGGAAATGACAACGGATTTAATTGCTCAGTTAGCCATTTTGAAAACCCGCGGGGGAACTATGCAATTACCGGTGAAATACTTTGAATGTGTCGTTATTCCATTATAATTTATGGAGGCTGAACGCTCAGACAACTGGAAGTTGCACCTTCAAAGTGTTCGCAAAATGTTTACTATCTTCCACGCTGCAGGCCATTTTTATTATGTTAAAAGCGCCCAAATATATCTTCAAGATATGGTCAACCTGCAGCTGACAATGACGGATCAACAATTCAAAACATTTACAACAGAAGGTCATTTTACAATGCGGAGACCTGATAAAGCTTCGTCCGGTGTGTGGACTGACATGACAATCGAGCAAACGCTGAATGGATCATTTGGTACAGATCTGAAGCATGGTACAGGTGTTACGCCAAGTGTCATCGCGAGATTTTTGTCATGCGAAAGGACATGGCTTGCATGATCGGTAAAACTGTTGCCAAAATTTCGATGTCAGCGGCAAATAAAGTAAAGAATCTAGCGTCAGTCAAATCAGGATTTCGTATGGATAACGAAAATATTCATCCGGTCAACTCTTCTCTATTGTTTCATGGTGACGAAGTGCAGACACGGAAAGCATTCGAGTTTGAGCTTTCACCATTTCCATTATCCATATTCGACGAGTGTGGTCTTATGAGAAAAACGCCGGAGTCTGAGCTTTATAAAATATTCAATCCGGACGTTTTACAATGCGATGCTTTGCTCCGGAATATGCTCTTTGTAATTGACGGTGGATTTCTACTCCATAACGTTTGCTGGCCACATGACGCATGATTTGGAGTCCTTTGCGAAGTTTACCTCTCGCATATAATCCACAAATATGGAGAAGACGCATGGATGCCGGCGTCAACGAAGTATGGCACCGGATATTGAATTTACAGCACATACACTCGTCACTCTGAATCAGGCGAGATTTTTATCTAACGTGTCAAATAAAATGAAACTGGTGCTATGCCCTCCCAATATTTACAAGCGTACGGAATAAATATAAAAATTGCACGGGAAGATTCGGATGCACTGATTGCAAGAACAGTAATTTAGCAGAAACAACGTACAGGCCACAATGTAGCAGTTATTGGGAAATGGCACGGACCTGCTTGTTTTACTGGTAGCTTTGGCAGATTGCAGTCCTGTCTGTTTTTATAAAATCGCGCCATCTGCTCAGAAAAATGTATTGTATGGGACAAATGATCTTTTGCATCTAAAACATTTTATCTTATTTGGTCACGCATTCGATGGATGTGATACGACAAGTGCCATGTATGGAAAAGGGAAGGAGGGTGTTATTGCGATTCTGCAAAAACATCACCATTTCCAGACTGCTGTACACCAATTCTATAACGCCGAAAGTATCGTTGAGAGTTTATGCGAATGTGCAGAGCAGATAATCGCTCACTTATATAATTATAAAAACTTTCAACAGCCTCTCCACGAAGCTCGGTACGAGAAGTTTGTATGACTAGCCGCACATGCTAAAGTGGAAGTTCGATTGGCACAGTTACCACCAACACAACCCGTGATGTGCGAACACGTGAAACGCACATATTACCAAATACAACCGTGGTTAAATAACAAACTAAATCCAGAGGATTGCGGGTGGCGGCGAACAAGCACGATGCTTATGCAAATTATTAACCCAAAAAGTTCAGCGCCTGAAAATTTATTAACCGTTGTTCATTAAAGTTCACAAAATTCACAAATCACAAAATTTATTAACCGTGATTAAGTTCACAAAAATATTGGGATAGACAACATTTTAAGAAACGTTTCAGAATTTTATAAATTGTGAAGCGGTCGTGTAATTGTCTCCGGATTTTATACCAACATTCTTTTTCAATAAATCATATTATTATTCTTCTTACGAAATTGTGTCCAACTTTTCGAAACTTGCGCAAATAAAGCAAAGTGGTCTTTTTTGCATTCGAAAAAATCTCCATTTTGTAATATCCAAACCGTTTGAACAATTTTCTCAAAATTGTATACCAACTTTCCCTTTATAATGCAGGATTTAAAAAAATCATGTTTTGACATTTGCAACAATTAAAGATACTTTGCTCGTGTACTGGGGACTGCAAAACAGTTTGTTGTACATGCCGGAAAACGGGGATACCATGCAATCGACTGTGCAAAAATTGTGGTGGCCAAGGCTGCTTGAATGTTCGCATCGTTACGGCCAAATAAAATTCAGGAGCTATTGCCCCGGGAAATCGATACGATGATGATGATGATAACGAGATGCCCTCGAACGAATTCATCGACTTTGCAGCGGAGTTGGACTCCGATGATTCGGAATATAATGAGGCAAATGATTTTGAAGAAACTGATATAGATTTTGAAATTATGTAAACAAATAAAGACATTTTGTTTTCTATGAAATACTTAATACCACTTTTCTATAATAAATTTACACCACCTTTACTTTTACAATGCTATAATAAAAAATGATCAGAAAACATCTTAAAATTTGAAAAAATTATAACATTTCCATAATTTTTTTGAAAATTTAAAAACTCCGTAAAATTAGAACACTCGCACAAAAAAAGAACACACACACACACACGCGCGCGCGCGTGCGCCCTTACAATCTTGTGGCTTTGTGGTAACGGAATATCGCTGTATGCACGAAACGATAGAAAGAACCTCTCAAGAAGAGTGTGAACGGCATAGCAACATAATGGGCTCATTATTATTGGGCTTATTGGGCTCATGTTTGGACAACGGTTTCCCATTCTTATACAATAAATAAAATAAAAAATTCTCTGGAAAGTTAGATTAACTCTTACTAAAGCAATGTGTAAAAAAAACGAGATATATATACGAATGTGATATTTTTTTTTAAACTTCGAAGTTTTCGCCCGGAAATTCAGTGGTTATTGGTTTTTTCTCCTTTATATTTAAAGATACGAAGATGAGCGTAGAATATATTTTTTATGTATTTTTTGGTGACCAATAACTTTCGTTTGACATATTTTTCGATAAAGTTATTAGGTTGCAAATAAAACGATTTTTAAAGATTAAAAACTGTTTTCAAACAATTTCCTGACAACTGGACATAAAATGATTATCGCCATTCGATTCAGCATCATCCAATTACCCCTAGATTAGTTTTCCGTATACTTCCGAGAAAGTCTCCACTTTTGGACTTTTTGGCTGCCCTAGTCATGCTATTCGTCATGCCCACTGCTCCCTCTTTGTCGGTTTTTCGAGCCCGAGTCAAAGGACTGGCAATACGAGGACGAATATGCCGGTCACATCCTCGCGCAACCGCACTCTACATCGAGCGCTCGTAGGGGAGTATGACGAGGAGTAGCGCGAGTAGAGCAGCGAGGAGCAACACGAGGAGCAGCGCGAGGAGCATAGTGTGGCCGTAGCATAAACGTATAAATGCCGTTGCCACGAAATTGTTCAATGGCAATTACGTGTTTACATAAATGAATGTAGGTAAACAAAATTTGTTTTTTTCTATCTCGCTAAAAAACAATGATAAAATATCTTTACCCACGGCCGTTAAAAAAATCTCAACAAAAAAAATTGATATAAATTCTAATTACCCTGTTACATTTATATTCCTTTGTGAAACAAATATCAAAAAGAAATTGTATACAAGCAAGCATTGCAAAACCCGTTTTTATTTCGTCCTTTCATTGCGTGTATTGCTCGCGTTAGGAGAGGAATTTACAAGGGATATTGTATCCTCACTGACGATATGATGCGGGATCATCATCCCTCTTGTACCGAAATCACTAGCGTCTCCACTTTTCCTACCATTCCTACCCCGAAAACCGAATCGAAAAAAACCAACGTAATAAAAAATCATGCGACGTTACTACGTCACTGTAGTTAGATCTCGGTGAACGATCCTCGCAATACCGGTAGAAATTTAAAAAGAAAATTAAGCTAATGCGCGAAACTAATTAACAATGCATAATTTACGAATAGTTATTAAAAATTATTACCAAAATTATTTTGAATGCTTTTCACGAGAGAACGAAATACACGAATGATTAGTAAATAAGAAACGGTCAGGTACTGTAACGTGCGATGATTAACGTTGCGTTAAAGAATGCGTTTTAGTCGGTGAATTTGTTTTGACTAAAAAAATGGTTTTTCAAAAAGGGAAAAAATTCTGAAATTCGTATAAATGTATCGGGGAGTATGAGTGTGAAGCTTAACAAAAAAAAACAACAACAACAGAAAAAAAGAAAAAGAAATCTCAATGATTGTCCTGTACGCTCGTTGCGACCTTGGTCTCGTCATGGTCGTCGCTCTGACATGAACGCGATAATGGGATGACGCACGCACACTCACGCGCGTGGCTGAACGCGTCTCTCGATAATGAAGGGATCTGCGAATGCGCGACGACTACACGGCGCCATGGTCACCTTCACCAGCCCAGAGTCACACCTGGTAAGCCACAACTCCGTGAGGAGTTAAAAAAGAATGATATCTCCACACCAAAAACCACCAGCTTTATTGGAAGCGAGAGAGAGCAAGAGAGTTTCGCATAAACAAAAAAAAATCAAAAGAAATAGAAAATTAATAATAATAATAAAAAGAAAAGGAAAAAACATAAAAAATTTCTCATTTTCTCTCTTAACATTATTATTTACTGCTAATTAACGCTGCTCTTGCTGCTGCTGCTGCATATATTTCTACTAACAAGATCTGCCGCATAATATCAACGAGAGAGAAGGAGAAATTACGAGAGAGAGAGAGAGATAGAGAGATAGAGAGAGACAGAGAGAGAGACAGAGAGACAGAGTGGAAGACAGAGGATGATATTCTACTTTGAAATGAGAAAATATATCATTATCATTATTATTTTGTTGTATTATCATTATTATACTACTTATCATACGGACTCTCTGGCTCGCGCCGCGACTACTGCTGGCTCCGAGCCGTGTACCACCATCACTTCACCAACGTCACGCACCTTGATTGGCTATTACTGTTATTATCATATATATGGAATATCTGTATATATGTAATAATATGACTCACGCGAAAATTAGCTTCTAGAGACGAGCGATACGCACTAATTATCCGATACACACCCTCACAACCCCCTAAACCCTTTACGCGGCTTGAACAATTCGCTCTCGAATCCGTGTCGCAATTTGTTAATCAAATTGTTCGTAATGCAGCATAAACAAAATTGCATTATCGACTTGAACGAGTTAAAAAATTCGTATTTTAAAATTGACAGTAAAAATATGTTTTTCGTTAGTCGTGAATTGAAAAAAGAAATATATCACGGATACGGGATAGATTTTTGCATACCGTGCACTATCTTTTAGCGAATGGATAGGTATGACTCAGCCACACCCAGTCTGTAAATAATACGATAATACTATGCATATATATATTATAATTTTTTTAAAAAGCGAAAGAAAAGACGAGCCAAATTGCAAATT
>CATOQI010000048.1:0-35553 GCA_951802705.1 Netelia virgata | reverse complement strand
GAAAATAAAAAAAAAAAAAAAAAAAAAAAAAAAAAAAAAAAATTACAAGTCAACGCACGCTCGGTCTTTCGTCTATTGTATTGCTCGGACGCGTTTGACCCGATCGGGCGTTGGAATTTTGCCCGTGGACCGATCGAGGGCATGAAACGAGGCGTGGACCGATCGGGGTCGAGAATTGTAGAGCGGACCCGGTTGTCCCCGCGGGGGCGTTCGAGAATGAATATCGCACAGGATCAGGCTGTTGACGGGACGGAGAATAAAAAAAAAAAAAAAAAAAAAAAAAAAAAAAAAAAAAAATTACAAGTCCAACGCCGCTCGCGTCGTCTATAGTATTGCTCGGACGCGTGGACCGATCGGGCGTGGAATTTTGCCCGTGGACGATCGAGGCATGAAACGAGGCGTGGACCGATCGGGGTCGAGAATTGAAGAGCGGACCCGTGTCCAGCGGGGAGTTCGAGAATGAATATCGACAGGATCCGGCTGTTGAACGGGACGGAGAATAAAAAAAAAAAAAAAAAAAAAAAAAAAAAAAAAATTACAAGTCCAACGCCGCTCGCGTCGTCTATAGTATTGCTCGGACGCGTGGACCGATCGGGCGTGGAATTTTGCCCGTGGACCGATCGAGGGCATGAAACGAGGCGTGGACCGATCGGGGTCGAGAATTGAAGAGCGGACCCGTGTCCCGCGGGGAGTTCGAGAATGAATATCGACAGGATCCGGCTGTTGAACGGGACGGAGAATAAAAAAAAAAAAAAAAAAAAAAAAAAAAAAAAAAATTACAAGTCCAACGCCGCTCGCGTCGTCTATAGTATTGCTCGGACGCGTGGACCGATCGGGCGTGGAATTTTGCCCGTGGACCGATCGAGGGCATGAAACGAGGCGTGGACCGATCGGGGTCGAGAATTGAAGAGCGGACCCGTGTCCCGCGGGGAGTTCGAGAATGAATATCGACAGGATCCGGCTGTTGAACGGGACGGAGAATAAAAAAAAAAAAAAAAAAAAAAAAAAAAAAAAAAAAAAATTACAAGTCCAACGCCGCTCGCGTCGTCTATAGTATTGCTCGGACGCGTGGACCGATCGGGCGTGGAATTTTGCCCGTGGACCGATCGAGGGCATGAAACGAGGCGTGGACCGATCGGGGTCGAGAATTGAAGAGCGGACCCGTGTCCCGCGGGGAGTTCGAGAATGAATATCGACAGGATCCGGCTGTTGAACGGGACGGAGAATAAAAAAAAAAAAAAAAAAAAAAAAAAAAAAAAAAAAAAATTACAAGTCCAACGCCGCTCGCGTCGTCTATAGTATTGCTCGGACGCGTGGACCGATCGGGCGTGGAATTTTGCCCGTGGACCGATCGAGGGCATGAAACGAGGCGTGGACCGATCGGGGTCGAGAATTGAAGAGCGGACCCGTGTCCCGCGGGGAGTTCGAGAATGAATATCGACAGGATCCGGCTGTTGAACGGGACGGAGAATAAAAAAAAAAAAAAAAAAAAAAAAAAAAAAAAAAAAAATTACAAGTCCAACGCCGCTCGCGTCGTCTATAGTATTGCTCGGACGCGTGGACCGATCGGGCGTGGAATTTTGCCCGTGGACCGATCGAGGCATGAAACGAGGCGTGGACCGATCGGGGTCGAGAATTGAAGAGCGGACCCGTGTCCGCGGGGAGTTCGAGAATGAATATCGACAGGATCCGGCTGTTGAACGGGACGGAGAATAAAAAAAAAAAAAAAAAAAAAAAAAAAAAAAAAAAAATTACAAGTCCAACGCCGCTCGCGTCGTCTATAGTATTGCTCGGACGCGTGGACCGATCGGGCGTGGAATTTTGCCCGTGGACCGATCGAGGGCATGAAACGAGGCGTGGACCGATCGGGGTCGAGAATTGAAGAGCGGACCCGTGTCCCGCGGGGAGTTCGAGAATGAATATCGACAGGATCCGGCTGTTGAACGGGACGGAGAATAAAAAAAAAAAAAAAAAAAAAAAAAAAAAAAAAAAAATTACAAGTCCAACGCCGCTCGCGTCGTCTATAGTATTGCTCGGACGCGTGGACCGATCGGGCGTGGAATTTTGCCCGTGGACCGATCGAGGGCATGAAACGAGGCGTGGACCGATCGGGGTCGAGAATTGAAGAGCGGACCCGTGTCCCGCGGGGAGTTCGAGAATGAATATCGACAGGATCCGGCTGTTGAACGGGACGGAGAATAAAAAAAAAAAAAAAAAAAAAAAAAAAAAAAAAAAAATTACAAGTCCAACGCCGCTCGCGTCGTCTATAGTATTGCTCGGACGCGTGGACCGATCGGGCGTGGAATTTTGCCCGTGGACCGATCGAGGGCATGAAACGAGGCGTGGACCGATCGGGGTCGAGAATTGAAGAGCGGACCCGTGTCCCGCGGGGAGTTCGAGAATGAATATCGACAGGATCCGGCTGTTGAACGGGACGGAGAATAAAAAAAAAAAAAAAAAAAAAAAAAAAAAAAAAAAATTACAAGTCCAACGCCGCTCGCGTCGTCTATAGTATTGCTCGGACGCGTGGACCGATCGGGCGTGGAATTTTGCCCGTGGACCGATCGAGGGCATGAAACGAGGCGTGGACCGATCGGGGTCGAGAATTGAAGAGCGGACCCGTGTCCCGCGGGGAGTTCGAGAATGAATATCGACAGGATCCGGCTGTTGAACGGGACGGAGAATAAAAAAAAAAAAAAAAAAAAAAAAAAAAAAAAAAAAAATTACAAGTCCAACGCCGCTCGCGTCGTCTATAGTATTGCTCGGACGCGTGGACCGATCGGGCGTGGAATTTTGCCCGTGGACCGATCGAGGGCATGAAACGAGGCGTGGACCGATCGGGGTCGAGAATTGAAGAGCGGACCCGTGTCCCGCGGGGAGTTCGAGAATGAATATCGACAGGATCCGGCTGTTGAACGGGACGGAGAATAAAAAAAAAAAAAAAAAAAAAAAAAAAAAAAAAAAAAAAATTACAAGTCCAACGCCGCTCGCGTCGTCTATAGTATTGCTCGGACGCGTGGACCGATCGGCGTGGAATTTTGCCCGTGGACCGATCGAGGGCATGAAACGAGGCGTGGACCGATCGGGGTCGAGAATTGAAGAGCGGACCCGTGTCCCGCGGGGAGTTCGAGAATGAATATCGACAGGATCCGGCTGTTGAACGGGACGGAGAATAAAAAAAAAAAAAAAAAAAAAAAAAAAAAAAAAAAAAAAATTACAAGTCCAACGCCGCTCGCGTCGTCTATAGTATTGCTCGGACGCGTGGACCGATCGGGCGTGGAATTTTGCCCGTGGACCGATCGAGGGCATGAAACGAGGCGTGGACCGATCGGGTCGAGAATTGAAGAGCGGACCCGTGTCCCGCGGGGAGTTCGAGAATGAATATCGACAGGATCCGGCTGTTGAACGGACGGAGAATAAAAAAAAAAAAAAAAAAAAAAAAAAAAAAAAAAAAAATTACAAGTCCAACGCCGCTCGCGTCGTCTATAGTATTGCTCGGACGCGTGGACCGATCGGGCGTGGAATTTTGCCCGTGGACCGATCGAGGGCATGAAACGAGGCGTGGACCGATCGGGGTCGAGAATTGAAGAGCGGACCCGTGTCCGCGGGGAGTTCGAGAATGAATATCGACAGGATCCGGCTGTATGAACGGGACGGAGAATAAAAAAAAAAAAAAAAAAAAAAAAAAAAAAAAAAAAATTACAAGTCCAACGCCGCTCGCGTCGTCTATAGTATTGCTCGGACGCGTGGACCGATCGGGCGTGGAATTTTGCCCGTGGACCGATCGAGGGCATGAAACGAGGCGTGGACCGATCGGGGTCGAGAATTGAAGAGCGGACCCGTGTCCCGCGGGGAGTTCGAGAATGAATATCGACAGGATCCGGCTGTTGAACGGGACGGAGAATAAAAAAAAAAAAAAAAAAAAAAAAAAAAAAAAAAAAAAATTACAAGTCCAACGCCGCTCGCGTCGTCTATAGTATTGCTCGGACGCGTGGACCGATCGGGCGTGGAATTTTGCCCGTGGACCGATCGAGGGCATGAAACGAGGCGTGGACCGATCGGGGTCGAGAATTGAAGAGCGGACCCGTGTCCCGCGGGGAGTTCGAGAATGAATATCGACAGGATCCGGCTGTTGAACGGGACGGAGAATAAAAAAAAAAAAAAAAAAAAAAAAAAAAAAAAAAAAAAATTACAAGTCCAACGCCGCTCGCGTCGTCTATAGTATTGCTCGGACGCGTGGACCGATCGGGCGTGGAATTTTGCCCGTGGACCGATCGAGGCATGAAACGAGGCGTGGACCGATCGGGGTCGAGAATTGAAGAGCGGACCCGTGTCCCGCGGGGAGTTCGAGAATGAATATCGACAGGATCCGGCTGTTGAACGGGACGGAGAATAAAAAAAAAAAAAAAAAAAAAAAAAAAAAAAAAAAAAAAATTACAAGTCCAACGCCGCTCGCGTCGTCTATAGTATTGCTCGGACGCGTGGACCGATCGGGCGTGGAATTTTGCCCGTGGACCGATCGAGGGCATGAAACGAGGCGTGGACCGATCGGGGTCGAGAATTGAAGAGCGGACCCGTGTCCCGCGGGGAGTTCGAGAATGAATATCGACAGGATCCGGCTGTTGAACGGGACGGAGAATAAAAAAAAAAAAAAAAAAAAAAAAAAAAAAAAAAAAAAAATTACAAGTCCAACGCCGCTCGCGTCGTCTATAGTATTGCTCGGACGCGTGGACCGATCGGGCGTGGAATTTTGCCCGTGGACCGATCGAGGGCATGAAACGAGGCGTGGACCGATCGGGGTCGAGAATTGAAGAGCGGACCCGTGTCCCGCGGGGAGTTCGAGAATGAATATCGACAGGATCCGGCTGTTGAACGGGACGGAGAATAAAAAAAAAAAAAAAAAAAAAAAAAAAAAAAAAAAAAAATTACAAGTCCAACGCCGCTCGCGTCGTCTATAGTATTGCTCGGACGCGTGGACCGATCGGGCGTGGAATTTTGCCCGTGGACCGATCGAGGGCATGAAACGAGGCGTGGACCGATCGGGGTCGAGAATTGAAGAGCGGACCCGTGTCCCGCGGGGAGTTCGAGAATGAATATCGACAGGATCCGGCTGTTGAACGGGACGGAGAATAAAAAAAAAAAAAAAAAAAAAAAAAAAAAAAAAAAAAATTACAAGTCCAACGCCGCTCGCGTCGTCTATAGTATTGCTCGGACGCGTGGACCGATCGGGCGTGGAATTTTGCCCGTGGACCGATCGAGGGCATGAAACGAGGCGTGGACCGATCGGGGTCGAGAATGAAGAGCGGACCCGTGTCCCGCGGGGAGTTCGAGAATGAATATCGACAGGATCCGGCTGTTGAACGGACGGAGATAAAAAAAAAAAAAAAAAAAAAAAAAAAAAAAAAAAAAATTACAAGTCCAACGCCGCTCGCGTCGTCTATAGTATTGCTCGGACGCGTGGACCGATCGGGCGTGGAATTTTGCCCGTGGACCGATCGAGGGCATGAAACGAGGCGTGGACCGATCGGGGTCGAGAATTGAAGAGCGGACCCGTGTCCCGCGGGGAGTTCGAGAATGAATATCGACAGGATCCGGCTGTTGAACGGGACGGAGAATAAAAAAAAAAAAAAAAAAAAAAAAAAAAAAAAAAAATTACAAGTCCAACGCCGCTCGCGTCGTCTATAGTATTGCTCGGACGCGTGGACCGATCGGGCGTGGAATTTTGCCCGTGGACCGATCGAGGGCATGAAACGAGGCGTGGACCGATCGGGGTCGAGATTGAAGAGCGGACCCGTGTCCCGCGGGGAGTTCGAGAATGAATATCGACAGGATCCGGCTGTTGAACGGGACGGAGAATAAAAAAAAAAAAAAAAAAAAAAAAAAAAAAAAAAAAAATTACAAGTCCAACGCCGCTCGCGTCGTCTATAGTATTGCTCGGACGCGTGGACCGATCGGGCGTGGAATTTTGCCCGTGGACCGATCGAGGGCATGAAACGAGGCGTGGACCGATCGGGGTCGAGAATTGAAGAGCGGACCCGTGTCCCGCGGGGAGTTCGAGAATGAATATCGACAGGATCCGGCTGTTGAACGGACGGAGAATAAAAAAAAAAAAAAAAAAAAAAAAAAAAAAAAAAAAAATTACAAGTCCAACGCCGCTCGCGTCGTCTATAGTATTGCTCGGACGCGTGGACCGATCGGGCGTGGAATTTTGCCCGTGGACCGATCGAGGGCATGAAACGAGCGTGGACCGATCGGGGTCGAGAATTGAAGAGCGGACCCGTGTCCCGCGGGGAGTTCGAGAATGAATATCGACAGGATCCGGCTGTTGAACGGGACGGAGAATAAAAAAAAAAAAAAAAAAAAAAAAAAAAAAAAAAAAAAAAATTACAAGTCCAACGCCGCTCGCGTCGTCTATAGTATTGCTCGGACGCGTGGGACCGATCGGGCGTGGAATTTTGCCCGTGGACCGATCGAGGGCATGAAACGAGGCGTGGACCGATCGGGTCGAGAATTGAAGAGCGGACCCGTGTCCCGCGGGGAGTTCGAGAATGAATATCGACAGGATCCGGCTGTTGAACGGGACGGAGAATAAAAAAAAAAAAAAAAAAAAAAAAAAAAAAAAAAAAAATTACAAGTCCAACGCCGCTCGCGTCGTCTATAGTATTGCTCGGACGCGTGGACCGATCGGGCGTGGAATTTTGCCCGTGGACCGATCGAGGGCATGAAACGAGGCGTGGACCGATCGGGGTCGAGAATTGAAGAGCGGACCCGTGTCCCGCGGGGAGTTCGAGAATGAATATCGACAGGATCCGGCTGTTGAACGGGACGGAGAATAAAAAAAAAAAAAAAAAAAAAAAAAAAAAAAAAAAATTACAAGTCCAACGCCGCTCGCGTCGTCTATAGTATTGCTCGGACGCGTGGACCGATCGGGCGTGGAATTTTGCCCGTGGACCGATCGAGGGCATGAAACGAGGCGTGGACCGATCGGGGTCGAGAATTGAAGAGCGACCCGTGTCCCGCGGGGAGTTCGAGAATGAATATCGACAGGATCCGGCTGTTGAACGGGACGGAGAATAAAAAAAAAAAAAAAAAAAAAAAAAAAAAAAAAAAAAATTACAAGTCCAACGCCGCTCGCGTCGTCTATAGTATTGCTCGGACGCGTGGACCGATCGGGCGTGGAATTTTGCCGTGGACCGATCGAGGGCATGAAACGAGGCGTGGACCGATCGGGGTCGAGAATTGAAGAGCGGACCCGTGTCCCGCGGGGAGTTCGAGAATGAATATCGACAGGATCCGGCTGTTGAACGGGACGGAGAATAAAAAAAAAAAAAAAAAAAAAAAAAAAAAAAAAAAAAAATTACAAGTCCAACGCCGCTCGCGTCGTCTATAGTATTGCTCGGACGCGTGGACCGATCGGGCGTGGAATTTTGCCCGTGGACCGATCGAGGGCATGAAACGAGGCGTGGACCGATCGGGGTCGAGAATTGAAGAGCGGACCCGTGTCCCGCGGGGAGTTCGAGAATGAATATCGACAGGATCCGGCTGTTGAACGGGACGGAGAATAAAAAAAAAAAAAAAAAAAAAAAAAAAAAAAAAAAAAAAATTACAAGTCCAACGCCGCTCGCGTCGTCTATAGTATTGCTCGGACGCGTGGACCGATCGGGCGTGGAATTTTGCCCGTGGACCGATCGAGGGCATGAAACGAGGCGTGGACCGATCGGGGTCGAGAATTGAAGAGCGGACCCGTGTCCCGCGGGGAGTTCGAGAATGAATATCGACAGGATCCGGCTGTTGAACGGGACGGAGAATAAAAAAAAAAAAAAAAAAAAAAAAAAAAAAAAAAAAAAAATTACAAGTCCAACGCCGCTCGCGTCGTCTATAGTATTGCTCGGACGCGTGGACCGATCGGGCGTGGAATTTTGCCCGTGGACCGATCGAGGGCATGAAACGAGGCGTGGACCGATCGGGGTCGAGAATTGAAGAGCGGACCCGTGTCCCGCGGGGAGTTCGAGAATGAATATCGATAGGATCCGGCTGTTGAACGGGACGGAGAATAAAAAAAAAAAAAAAAAAAAAAAAAAAAAAAAAAAAAAAATTACAAGTCCAACGCCGCTCGCGTCGTCTATAGTATTGCTCGGACGCGTGGACCGATCGGGCGTGGAATTTTGCCCGTGGACCGATCGAGGGCATGAAACGAGGCGTGGACCGATCGGGGTCGAGAATTGAAGAGCGGACCCGTGTCCCGCGGGGAGTTCGAGAATGAATATCGACAGGATCCGGCTGTTGAACGGGACGGAGAATAAAAAAAAAAAAAAAAAAAAAAAAAAAAAAAAAAAAAAAATTACAAGTCCAACGCCGCTCGCGTCGTCTATAGTATTGCTCGGACGCGTGGACCGATCGGGCGTGGAATTTTGCCCGTGGACCGATCGAGGGCATGAAACGAGGCGTGGACCGATCGGGGTCGAGAATTGAAGAGCGGACCCGTGTCCCGCGGGGAGTTCGAGAATGAATATCGATAGGATCCGGCTGTTGAACGGGACGGAGAATAAAAAAAAAAAAAAAAAAAAAAAAAAAAAAAAAAAAAAAAATTACAAGTCCAACGCCGCTCGCGTCGTCTATAGTATTGCTCGGACGCGTGGACCGATCGGGCGTGGAATTTTGCCCGTGGACCGATCGAGGGCATGAAACGAGGCGTGGACCGATCGGGGTCGAGAATTGAAGAGCGGACCCGTGTCCCGCGGGGAGTTCGAGAATGAATATCGACAGGATCCGGCTGTTGAACGGGACGGAGAATAAAAAAAAAAAAAAAAAAAAAAAAAAAAAAAAAAAAAAATTACAAGTCCAACGCCGCTCGCGTCGTCTATAGTATTGCTCGGACGCGTGGACCGATCGGGCGTGGAATGTTGCCCGTGGACCGATCGGGCGTGGAATGTTGCCCGTGGACCGATCGGGGTCGAGAATTGAAGAGCGGACCCGTGTCCCGCGGGGAGTTCGAGAATGAATATCGACAGGATCCGGCTGTTGAACGGGACGGAGAATAAAAAAAAAAAAAAAAAAAAAAAAAAAAAAAAAAAAAAAAAATTACAAGTCCAACGCCGCTCGCGTCGTCTATAGTATTGCTCGGACGCGTGGACCGATCGGGCGTGGAATTTTGCCCGTGGACCGATCGAGGGCATGAAACGAGGCGTGGACCGATCGGGGTCGAGAATTGAAGAGCGGACCCGTGTCCCGCGGGGAGTTCGAGAATGAATATCGACAGGATCCGGCTGTTGAACGGGACGGAGAATAAAAAAAAAAAAAAAAAAAAAAAAAAAAAAAAAAAAAAATTACAAGTCCAACGCCGCTCGCGTCGTCTATAGTATTGCTCGGACGCGTGGACCGATCGGGCGTGGAATTTTGCCCGTGGACCAATCGAGGGCATGAAACGAGGCGTGGACCGATCGGGGTCGAGAATTGAAGAGCGGACCCGTGTCCCGCGGGGAGTTCGAGAATGAATATCGACAGGATCCGGCTGTTGAACGGGACGGAGAATAAAAAAAAAAAAAAAAAAAAAAAAAAAAAAAAAAATTACAAGTCCAACGCCGCTCGCGTCGTCTATAGTATTGCTCGGACGCGTGGACCGATCGGGCGTGGAATTTCGCTCGTGGACCGATCGAGGGCATGAAACGAGGCGTGGACCGATCGGGGTCGAGAATTGAAGAGCGGACCCGTGTCCCGCGGGGAGTTCGAGAATGAATATCGATAGGATCCGGCTGTTGAACGGGACGGAGAATAAAAAAAAAAAAAAAAAAAAAAAAAAAAAAAAAAAAAAAAATTACAAGTCCAACGCCGCTCGCGTCGTCTATAGTATTGCTCGGACGCGTGGACCGATCGGGCGTGGAATTTTGCCCGTGGACCGATCGAGGGCATGAAACGAGGCGTGGACCGATCGGGGTCGAGAATTGAAGAGCGGACCCGTGTCCCGCGGGGAGTTCGAGAATGAATATCGGCAGGATCCGGCTGTTGAACGGGACGGAGAATAAAAAAAAAAAAAAAAAAAAAAAAAAAAAAAAAAAAAAAATTACAAGTCCAACGCCGCTCGCGTCGTCTATAGTATTGCTCGGACGCGTGGACCGATCGGGCGTGGAATTTTGCCCGTGGACCGATCGAGGGCATGAAACGAGGCGTGGACCGATCGGGGTCGAGAATTGAAGAGCGGACCCGTGTCCCGCGGGGAGTTCGAGAATGAATATCGATAGGATCCGGCTGTTGAACGGGACGGAGAATAAAAAAAAAAAAAAAAAAAAAAAAAAAAAAAAAAAAAAAAATTACAAGTCCAACGCCGCTCGCGTCGTCTATAGTATTGCTCGGACGCGTGGACCGATCGGGCGTGGAATTTTGCCCGTGGACCGATCGAGGGCATGAAACGAGGCGTGGACCGATCGGGGTCGAGAATTGAAGAGCGGACCCGTGTCCCGCGGGGAGTTCGAGAATGAATATCGACAGGATCCGGCTGTTGAACGGGACGGAGAATAAAAAAAAAAAAAAAAAAAAAAAAAAAAAAAAAAAAAAAAATTACAAGTCCAACGCCGCTCGCGTCGTCTATAGTATTGCTCGGACGCGTGGACCGATCGGGCGTGGAATTTTGCCCGTGGACCGATCGAGGGCATGAAACGAGGCGTGGACCGATCGGGGTCGAGAATTGAAGAGCGGACCCGTGTCCCGCGGGGAGTTCGAGAATGAATATCGACAGGATCCGGCTGTTGAACGGGACGGAGAATAAAAAAAAAAAAAAAAAAAAAAAAAAAAAAAAAAAAAAATTACAAGTCCAACGCCGCTCGCGTCGTCTATAGTATTGCTCGGACGCGTGGACCGATCGGGCGTGGAATTTTGCCCGTGGACCAATCGAGGGCATGAAACGAGGCGTGGACCGATCGGGGTCGAGAATTGAAGAGCGGACCCGTGTCCCGCGGGGAGTTCGAGAATGAATATCGACAGGATCCGGCTGTTGAACGGGACGGAGAATAAAAAAAAAAAAAAAAAAAAAAAAAAAAAAAAAAAAATTACAAGTCCAACGCCGCTCGCGTCGTCTATAGTATTGCTCGGACGCGTGGACCGATCGGGCGTGGAATTTCGCTCGTGGACCGATCGAGGGCATGAAACGAGGCGTGGACCGATCGGGGTCGAGAATTGAAGAGCGGACCCGTGTCCCGCGGGGAGTTCGAGAATGAATATCGACAGGATCCGGCTGTTGAACGGGACGGAGAATAAAAAAAAAAAAAAAAAAAAAAAAAAAAAAAAAAAAAAAAAATTACAAGTCCAACGCCGCTCGCGTCGTCTATAGTATTGCTCGGACGCGTGGACCGATCGGGCGTGGAATTTTGCCCGTGGACCGATCGAGGGCATGAAACGAGGCGTGGACCGATCGGGGTCGAGAATTGAAGAGCGGACCCGTGTCCCGCGGGGAGTTCGAGAATGAATATCGACAGGATCCGGCTGTTGAACGGGACGGAGAATAAAAAAAAAAAAAAAAAAAAAAAAAAAAAAAAAAAAAAATTACAAGTCCAACGCCGCTCGCGTCGTCTATAGTATTGCTCGGACGCGTGGACCGATCGGGCGTGGAATTTTGCCCGTGGACCAATCGAGGGCATGAAACGAGGCGTGGACCGATCGGGGTCGAGAATTGAAGAGCGGACCCGTGTCCCGCGGGGAGTTCGAGAATGAATATCGACAGGATCCGGCTGTTGAACGGGACGGAGAATAAAAAAAAAAAAAAAAAAAAAAAAAAAAAAAAAAAATTACAAGTCCAACGCCGCTCGCGTCGTCTATAGTATTGCTCGGACGCGTGGACCGATCGGGCGTGGAATTTCGCTCGTGGACCGATCGAGGGCATGAAACGAGGCGTGGACCGATCGGGGTCGAGAATTGAAGAGCGGACCCGTGTCCCGCGGGGAGTTCGAGAATGAATATCGATAGGATCCGGCTGTTGAACGGGACGGAGAATAAAAAAAAAAAAAAAAAAAAAAAAAAAAAAAAAAAAAAAAATTACAAGTCCAACGCCGCTCGCGTCGTCTATAGTATTGCTCGGACGCGTGGACCGATCGGGCGTGGAATTTTGCCCGTGGACCGATCGAGGGCATGAAACGAGGCGTGGACCGATCGGGGTCGAGAATTGAAGAGCGGACCCGTGTCCCGCGAGGAGTTCGAGAATGAATATCGGCAGGATCCGGCTGTTGAACGGGACGGAGAATAAAAAAAAAAAAAAAAAAAAAAAAAAAAAAAAAAAAAAAATTACAAGTCCAACGCCGCTCGCGTCGTCTATAGTATTGCTCGGACGCGTGGACCGATCGGGCGTGGAATTTTGCCCGTGGACCGATCGAGGGCATGAAACGAGGCGTGGACCGATCGGGGTCGAGAATTGAAGAGCGGACCCGTGTCCCGCGGGGAGTTCGAGAATGAATATCGACAGGATCCGGCTGTTGAACGGGACGGAGAATAAAAAAAAAAAAAAAAAAAAAAAAAAAAAAAAAAAAAATTACAAGTCCAACGCCGCTCGCGTCGTCTATAGTATTGCTCGGACGCGTGGACCGATCGGGCGTGGAATTTTGCCCGTGGACCGATCGAGGGCATGAAACGAGGCGTGGACCGATCGGGGTCGAGAATTGAAGAGCGGACCCGTGTCCCGCGGGGAGTTCGAGAATGAATATCGACAGGATCCGGCTGTTGAACGGGACGGAGAATAAAAAAAAAAAAAAAAAAAAAAAAAAAAAAAAAAAAAATTACAAGTCCAACGCCGCTCGCGTCGTCTATAGTATTGCTCGGACGCGTGGACCGATCGGGCGTGGAATTTTGCCCGTGGACCGATCGAGGGCATGAAACGAGGCGTGGACCGATCGGGGTCGAGAATTGAAGAGCGGACCCGTGTCCCGCGGGGAGTTCGAGAATGAATATCGATAGGATCCGGCTGTTGAACGGGACGGAGAATAAAAAAAAAAAAAAAAAAAAAAAAAAAAAAAAAAAAAAATTACAAGTCCAACGCCGCTCGCGTCGTCTATAGTATTGCTCGGACGCGTGGACCGATCGGGCGTGGAATTTTGCCCGTGGACCGATCGAGGGCATGAAACGAGGCGTGGACCGATCGGGGTCGAGAATTGAAGAGCGGACCCGTGTCCCGCGGGGAGTTCGAGAATGAATATCGACAGGATCCGGCTGTTGAACGGGACGGAGAATAAAAAAAAAAAAAAAAAAAAAAAAAAAAAAAAAAAAAAAAATTACAAGTCCAACGCCGCTCGCGTCGTCTATAGTATTGCTCGGACGCGTGGACCGATCGGGCGTGGAATTTTGCCCGTGGACCGATCGAGGGCATGAAACGAGGCGTGGACCGATCGGGGTCGAGAATTGAAGAGCGGACCCGTGTCCCGCGGGGAGTTCGAGAATGAATATCGACAGGATCCGGCTGTTGAACGGGACGGAGAATAAAAAAAAAAAAAAAAAAAAAAAAAAAAAAAAAAAAAAAAAAAAAAAAAAAAAAAAATTACAAGTCCAACGCCGCTCGCGTCGTCTATAGTATTGCTCGGACGCGTGGACCGATCGGGCGTGGAATTTTGCCCGTGGACCGATCGAGGGCATGAAACGAGGCGTGGACCGATCGGGGTCGAGAATTGAAGAGCGGACCCGTGTCCCGCGGGGAGTTCGAGAATGAATATCGACAGGATCCGGCTGTTGAACGGGACGGAGAATAAAAAAAAAAAAAAAAAAAAAAAAAAAAAAAAAAAAAATTACAAGTCCAACGCCGCTCGCGTCGTCTATAGTATTGCTCGGACGCGTGGACCGATCGGGCGTGGAATTTTGCCCGTGGACCGATCGAGGGCATGAAACGAGGCGTGGACCGATCGGGGTCGAGAATTGAAGAGCGGACCCGTGTCCCGCGGGGAGTTCGAGAATGAATATCGATAGGATCCGGCTGTTGAACGGGACGGAGAATAAAAAAAAAAAAAAAAAAAAAAAAAAAAAAAAAAAAAAAATTACAAGTCCAACGCCGCTCGCGTCGTCTATAGTATTGCTCGGACGCGTGGACCGATCGGGCGTGGAATTTTGCCCGTGGACCGATCGAGGGCATGAAACGAGGCGTGGACCGATCGGGGTCGAGAATTGAAGAGCGGACCCGTGTCCCGCGGGGAGTTCGAGAATGAATATCGACAGGATCCGGCTGTTGAACGGGACGGAGAATAAAAAAAAAAAAAAAAAAAAAAAAAAAAAAAAAAAAAAATTACAAGTCCAACGCCGCTCGCGTCGTCTATAGTATTGCTCGGACGCGTGGACCGATCGGGCGTGGAATGTTGCCCGTGGACCGATCGGGCGTGGAATGTTGCCCGTGGACCGATCGGGGTCGAGAATTGAAGAGCGGACCCGTGTCCCGCGGGGAGTTCGAGAATGAATATCGACAGGATCCGGCTGTTGAACGGGACGGAGAATAAAAAAAAAAAAAAAAAAAAAAAAAAAAAAAAAAAAAAAAATTACAAGTCCAACGCCGCTCGCGTCGTCTATAGTATTGCTCGGACGCGTGGACCGATCGGGCGTGGAATTTTGCCCGTGGACCGATCGAGGGCATGAAACGAGGCGTGGACCGATCGGGGTCGAGAATTGAAGAGCGGACCCGTGTCCCGCGGGGAGTTCGAGAATGAATATCGACAGGATCCGGCTGTTGAACGGGACGGAGAATAAAAAAAAAAAAAAAAAAAAAAAAAAAAAAAAAAAAAAATTACAAGTCCAACGCCGCTCGCGTCGTCTATAGTATTGCTCGGACGCGTGGACCGATCGGGCGTGGAATTTTGCCCGTGGACCGATCGAGGGCATGAAACGAGGCGTGGACCGATCGGGGTCGAGAATTGAAGAGCGGACCCGTGTCCCGCGGGGAGTTCGAGAATGAATATCGACAGGATCCGGCTGTTGAACGGGACGGAGAATAAAAAAAAAAAAAAAAAAAAAAAAAAAAAAAAAAAAAAAATTACAAGTCCAACGCCGCTCGCGTCGTCTATAGTATTGCTCGGACGCGTGGACCGATCGGGCGTGGAATTTTGCCCGTGGACCGATCGAGGGCATGAAACGAGGCGTGGACCGATCGGGGTCGAGAATTGAAGAGCGGACCCGTGTCCCGCGGGGAGTTCGAGAATGAATATCGACAGGATCCGGCTGTTGAACGGGACGGAGAATAAAAAAAAAAAAAAAAAAAAAAAAAAAAAAAAAAAAAAAATTACAAGTCCAACGCCGCTCGCGTCGTCTATAGTATTGCTCGGACGCGTGGACCGATCGGGCGTGGAATTTTGCCCGTGGACCGATCGAGGGCATGAAACGAGGCGTGGACCGATCGGGGTCGAGAATTGAAGAGCGGACCCGTGTCCCGCGGGGAGTTCGAGAATGAATATCGACAGGATCCGGCTGTTGAACGGGACGGAGAATAAAAAAAAAAAAAAAAAAAAAAAAAAAAAAAAAAAAAAATTACAAGTCCAACGCCGCTCGCGTCGTCTATAGTATTGCTCGGACGCGTGGACCGATCGGGCGTGGAATGTTGCCCGTGGACCGATCGAGGGCATGAAACGAGGCGTGGACCGATCGGGGTCGAGAATTGAAGAGCGGACCCGTGTCCCGCGGGGAGTTCGAGAATGAATATCGACAGGATCCGGCTGTTGAACGGGACGGAGAATAAAAAAAAAAAAAAAAAAAAAAAAAAAAAAAAAAAAAAATTACAAGTCCAACGCCGCTCGCGTCGTCTATAGTATTGCTCGGACGCGTGGACCGATCGGGCGTGGAATTTTGCCCGTGGACCGATCGAGGGCATGAAACGAGGCGTGGACCGATCGGGGTCGAGAATTGAAGAGCGGACCCGTGTCCCGCGGGGAGTTCGAGAATGAATATCGACAGGATCCGGCTGTTGAACGGGACGGAGAATAAAAAAAAAAAAAAAAAAAAAAAAAAAAAAAAAAAAATTACAAGTCCAACGCCGCTCGCGTCGTCTATAGTATTGCTCGGACGCGTGGACCGATCGGGCGTGGAATTTTGCCCGTGGACCGATCGAGGGCATGAAACGAGGCGTGGACCGATCGGGGTCGAGAATTGAAGAGCGGACCCGTGTCCCGCGGGGAGTTCGAGAATGAATATCGATAGGATCCGGCTGTTGAACGGGACGGAGAATAAAAAAAAAAAAAAAAAAAAAAAAAAAAAAAAAAAAAAAATTACAAGTCCAACGCCGCTCGCGTCGTCTATAGTATTGCTCGGACGCGTGGACCGATCGGGCGTGGAATTTTGCCCGTGGACCGATCGAGGGCATGAAACGAGGCGTGGACCGATCGGGGTCGAGAATTGAAGAGCGGACCCGTGTCCCGCGGGGAGTTCGAGAATGAATATCGACAGGATCCGGCTGTTGAACGGGACGGAGAATAAAAAAAAAAAAAAAAAAAAAAAAAAAAAAAAAAAAAAATTACAAGTCCAACGCCGCTCGCGTCGTCTATAGTATTGCTCGGACGCGTGGACCGATCGGGCGTGGAATTTTGCCCGTGGACCGATCGAGGGCATGAAACGAGGCGTGGACCGATCGGGGTCGAGAATTGAAGAGCGGACCCGTGTCCCGCGGGGAGTTCGAGAATGAATATCGATAGGATCCGGCTGTTGAACGGGACGGAGAATAAAAAAAAAAAAAAAAAAAAAAAAAAAAAAAAAAAAATTACAAGTCCAACGCCGCTCGCGTCGTCTATAGTATTGCTCGGACGCGTGGACCGATCGGGCGTGGAATTTCGCCCGTGGACCGATCGAGGGCATGAAACGAGGCGTGGACCGATCGGGGTCGAGAATTGAAGAGCGGACCCGTGTCCCGCGGGGAGTTCGAGAATGAATATCGATAGGATCCGGCTGTTGAACGGGACGGAGAATAAAAAAAAAAAAAAAAAAAAAAAAAAAAAAAAAAAAAAAATTACAAGTCCAACGCCGCTCGCGTCGTCTATAGTATTGCTCGGACGCGTGGACCGATCGGGCGTGGAATTTTGCCCGTGGACCGATCGAGGGCATGAAACGAGGCGTGGACCGATCGGGGTCGAGAATTGAAGAGCGGACCCGTGTCCCGCGGGGAGTTCGAGAATGAATATCGACAGGATCCGGCTGTTGAACGGGACGGAGAATAAAAAAAAAAAAAAAAAAAAAAAAAAAATTACAAGTCCAACGCCGCTCGCGTCGTCTATAGTATTGCTCGGACGCGTGGACCGATCGGGCGTGGAATTTTGCCCGTGGACCGATCGAGGGCATGAAACGAGGCGTGGACCGATCGGGGTCGAGAATTGAAGAGCGGACCCGTGTCCCGCGGGGAGTTCGAGAATGAATATCGACAGGATCCGGCTGTTGAACGGGACGGAGAATAAAAAAAAAAAAAAAAAAAAAAAAAAAAAAAAAAAAAAAATTACAAGTCCAACGCCGCTCGCGTCGTCTATAGTATTGCTCGGACGCGTGGACCGATCGGGCGTGGAATTTTGCCCGTGGACCGATCGAGGGCATGAAACGAGGCGTGGACCGATCGGGGTCGAGAATTGAAGAGCGGACCCGTGTCCCGCGGGGAGTTCGAGAATGAATATCGACAGGATCCGGCTGTTGAACGGGACGGAGAATAAAAAAAAAAAAAAAAAAAAAAAAAAAAAAAAAAAAAAAATTACAAGTCCAACGCCGCTCGCGTCGTCTATAGTATTGCTCGGACGCGTGGACCGATCGGGCGTGGAATTTTGCCCGTGGACCGATCGAGGGCATGAAACGAGGCGTGGACCGATCGGGGTCGAGAATTGAAGAGCGGACCCGTGTCCCGCGGGGAGTTCGAGAATGAATATCGACAGGATCCGGCTGTTGAACGGGACGGAGAATAAAAAAAAAAAAAAAAAAAAAAAAAAAAAAAAAAAAAAAATTACAAGTCCAACGCCGCTCGCGTCGTCTATAGTATTGCTCGGACGCGTGGACCGATCGGGCGTGGAATTTTGCCCGTGGACCGATCGAGGGCATGAAACGAGGCGTGGACCGATCGGGGTCGAGAATTGAAGAGCGGACCCGTGTCCCGCGGGGAGTTCGAGAATGAATATCGACAGGATCCGGCTGTTGAACGGGACGGAGAATAAAAAAAAAAAAAAAAAAAAAAAAAAAAAAAAAAAAAAATTACAAGTCCAACGCCGCTCGCGTCGTCTATAGTATTGCTCGGACGCGTGGACCGATCGGGCGTGGAATTTTGCCCGTGGACCGATCGAGGGCATGAAACGAGGCGTGGACCGATCGGGGTCGAGAATTGAAGAGCGGACCCGTGTCCCGCGGGGAGTTCGAGAATGAATATCGACAGGATCCGGCTGTTGAACGGGACGGAGAATAAAAAAAAAAAAAAAAAAAAAAAAAAAAAAAAAAAAAATTACAAGTCCAACGCCGCTCGCGTCGTCTATAGTATTGCTCGGACGCGTGGACCGATCGGGCGTGGAATTTTGCCCGTGGACCGATCGAGGGCATGAAACGAGGCGTGGACCGATCGGGGTCGAGAATTGAAGAGCGGACCCGTGTCCCGCGGGGAGTTCGAGAATGAATATCGATAGGATCCGGCTGTTGAACGGGACGGAGAATAAAAAAAAAAAAAAAAAAAAAAAAAAAAAAAAAAAAAAATTACAAGTCCAACGCCGCTCGCGTCGTCTATAGTATTGCTCGGACGCGTGGACCGATCGGGCGTGGAATTTTGCCCGTGGACCGATCGAGGGCATGAAACGAGGCGTGGACCGATCGGGGTCGAGAATTGAAGAGCGGACCCGTGTCCCGCGGGGAGTTCGAGAATGAATATCGACAGGATCCGGCTGTTGAACGGGACGGAGAATAAAAAAAAAAAAAAAAAAAAAAAAAAAAAAAAAAAAAAAATTACAAGTCCAACGCCGCTCGCGTCGTCTATAGTATTGCTCGGACGCGTGGACCGATCGGGCGTGGAATTTTGCCCGTGGACCGATCGAGGGCATG
Source organism: Netelia virgata (assembly GCA_951802705.1). NCBI lineage: Eukaryota > Metazoa > Arthropoda > Insecta > Hymenoptera > Ichneumonidae > Netelia > Netelia virgata. Next base: position 16,560 of record CATOQI010000048.1, on the reverse strand, counting down.
AAACGAGGCGTGGACCGATCGGGGTCGAGAATTGAAGAGCGGACCCGTGCCCCGCGGGGAGTTCGAGAATGAATATCGACAGGATCCGGCTGTTGAACGGGACGGAGAATAAAAAAAAAAAAAAAAAAAAAAAAAAAAAAAAAAAAAATTACAAGTCCAACGCCGCTCGCGTCGTCTATAGTATTGCTCGGACGCGTGGACCGATCGGGCGTGGAATTTTGCCCGTGGACCGATCGAGGGCATGAAACGAGGCGTGGACCGATCGGGGTCGAGAATTGAAGAGCGGACCCGTGTCCCGCGGGGAGTTCGAGAATGAATATCGACAGGATCCGGCTGTTGAACGGGACGGAGAATAAAAAAAAAAAAAAAAAAAAAAAAAAAAAAAAAAAAAATTACAAGTCCAACGCCGCTCGCGTCGTCTATAGTATTGCTCGGACGCGTGGACCGATCGGGCGTGGAATTTTGCCCGTGGACCGATCGAGGGCATGAAACGAGGCGTGGACCGATCGGGGTCGAGAATTGAAGAGCGGACCCGTGTCCCGCGGGGAGTTCGAGAATGAATATCGATAGGATCCGGCTGTTGAACGGGACGGAGAATAAAAAAAAAAAAAAAAAAAAAAAAAAAAAAAAAAAAAAAATTACAAGTCCAACGCCGCTCGCGTCGTCTATAGTATTGCTCGGACGCGTGGACCGATCGGGCGTGGAATTTTGCCCGTGGACCGATCGAGGGCATGAAACGAGGCGTGGACCGATCGGGGTCGAGAATTGAAGAGCGGACCCGTGTCCCGCGGGGAGTTCGAGAATGAATATCGACAGGATCCGGCTGTTGAACGGGACGGAGAATAAAAAAAAAAAAAAAAAAAAAAAAAAAAAAAAAAAAAAATTACAAGTCCAACGCCGCTCGCGTCGTCTATAGTATTGCTCGGACGCGTGGACCGATCGGGCGTGGAATTTTGCCCGTGGACCGATCGAGGGCATGAAACGAGGCGTGGACCGATCGGGGTCGAGAATTGAAGAGCGGACCCGTGTCCCGCGGGGAGTTCGAGAATGAATATCGATAGGATCCGGCTGTTGAACGGGACGGAGAATAAAAAAAAAAAAAAAAAAAAAAAAAAAAAAAAAAAAATTACAAGTCCAACGCCGCTCGCGTCGTCTATAGTATTGCTCGGACGCGTGGACCGATCGGGCGTGGAATTTCGCCCGTGGACCGATCGAGGGCATGAAACGAGGCGTGGACCGATCGGGGTCGAGAATTGAAGAGCGGACCCGTGTCCCGCGGGGAGTTCGAGAATGAATATCGATAGGATCCGGCTGTTGAACGGGACGGAGAATAAAAAAAAAAAAAAAAAAAAAAAAAAAAAAAAAAAAAAATTACAAGTCCAACGCCGCTCGCGTCGTCTATAGTATTGCTCGGACGCGTGGACCGATCGGGCGTGGAATTTTGCCCGTGGACCGATCGAGGGCATGAAACGAGGCGTGGACCGATCGGGGTCGAGAATTGAAGAGCGGACCCGTGTCCCGCGGGGAGTTCGAGAATGAATATCGACAGGATCCGGCTGTTGAACGGGACGGAGAATAAAAAAAAAAAAAAAAAAAAAAAAAATTACAAGTCCAACGCCGCTCGCGTCGTCTATAGTATTGCTCGGACGCGTGGACCGATCGGGCGTGGAATTTTGCCCGTGGACCGATCGAGGGCATGAAACGAGGCGTGGACCGATCGGGGTCGAGAATTGAAGAGCGGACCCGTGTCCCGCGGGGAGTTCGAGAATGAATATCGACAGGATCCGGCTGTTGAACGGGACGGAGAATAAAAAAAAAAAAAAAAAAAAAAAATTACAAGTCCAACGCCGCTCGCGTCGTCTATAGTATTGCTCGGACGCGTGGACCGATCGGGCGTGGAATTTTGCCCGTGGACCGATCGAGGGCATGAAACGAGGCGTGGACCGATCGGGGTCGAGAATTGAAGAGCGGACCCGTGTCCCGCGGGGAGTTCGAGAATGAATATCGACAGGATCCGGCTGTTGAACGGGACGGAGAATAAAAAAAAAAAAAAAAAAAAAAAAAAAAAAAAAAAAAAAATTACAAGTCCAACGCCGCTCGCGTCGTCTATAGTATTGCTCGGACGCGTGGACCGATCGGGCGTGGAATTTTGCCCGTGGACCGATCGAGGGCATGAAACGAGGCGTGGACCGATCGGGGTCGAGAATTGAAGAGCGGACCCGTGTCCCGCGGGGAGTTCGAGAATGAATATCGACAGGATCCGGCTGTTGAACGGGACGGAGAATAAAAAAAAAAAAAAAAAAAAAAAAAAAAAAAAAAAAAAATTACAAGTCCAACGCCGCTCGCGTCGTCTATAGTATTGCTCGGACGCGTGGACCGATCGGGCGTGGAATTTTGCCCGTGGACCGATCGAGGGCATGAAACGAGGCGTGGACCGATCGGGGTCGAGAATTGAAGAGCGGACCCGTGTCCCGCGGGGAGTTCGAGAATGAATATCGACAGGATCCGGCTGTTGAACGGGACGGAGAATAAAAAAAAAAAAAAAAAAAAAAAAAAAAAAAAAAAAAATTACAAGTCCAACGCCGCTCGCGTCGTCTATAGTATTGCTCGGACGCGTGGACCGATCGGGCGTGGAATGTTGCCCGTGGACCGATCGAGGGCATGAAACGAGGCGTGGACCGATCGGGGTCGAGAATTGACGAGCGGACCCGTGTCCCGCGGGGAGTTCGAGAATGAATATCGACAGGATCCGGCTGTTGAACGGGACGGAGAATAAAAAAAAAAAAAAAAAAAAAAAAAAAAAAAAAAAAAAAATTACAAGTCCAACGCCGCTCGCGTCGTCTATAGTATTGCTCGGACGCGTGGACCGATCGGGCGTGGAATTTTGCCCGTGGACCGATCGAGGGCATGAAACGGAGGCGTGGACCGATCGGGGTCGAGAATTGAAGAGCGGACCCGTGTCCCGCGGGGAGTTCGAGAATGAATATCGACAGGATCCGGCTGTTGAACGGGACGGAGAATAAAAAAAAAAAAAAAAAAAAAAAAAAAAAAAAAAAAAAATTACAAGTCCAACGCCGCTCGCGTCGTCTATAGTATTGCTCGGACGCGTGGACCGATCGGGCGTGGAATTTTGCCCGTGGACCGATCGAGGGCATGAAACGAGGCGTGGACCGATCGGGGTCGAGAATTGAAGAGCGGACCCGTGTCCCGCGTGGAGTTCGAGAATGAATATCGACAGGATCCGGCTGTTGAACGGGACGGAGAATAAAAAAAAAAAAAAAAAAAAAAAAAAAAAAAAAAAAAATTACAAGTCCAACGCCGCTCGCGTCGTCTATAGTATTGCTCGGACGCGTGGACCGATCGGGCGTGGAATTTTGCCCGTGGACCGATCGAGGGCATGAAACGAGGCGTGGACCGATCGGGGTCGAGAATTGAAGAGCGGACCCGTGTCCCGCGGGGAGTTCGAGAATGAATATCGATAGGATCCGGCTGTTGAACGGGACGGAGAATAAAAAAAAAAAAAAAAAAAAAAAAAAAAAAAAAAAAAAAATTACAAGTCCAACGCCGCTCGCGTCGTCTATAGTATTGCTCGGACGCGTGGACCGATCGGGCGTGGAATTTTGCCCGTGGACCGATCGAGGGCATGAAACGAGGCGTGGACCGATCGGGGTCGAGAATTGAAGAGCGGACCCGTGTCCCGCGGGGAGTTCGAGAATGAATATCGACAGGATCCGGCTGTTGAACGGGACGGAGAATAAAAAAAAAAAAAAAAAAAAAAAAAAAAAAAAAAAAAAAATTACAAGTCCAACGCCGCTCGCGTCGTCTATAGTATTGCTCGGACGCGTGGACCGATCGGGCGTGGAATTTTGCCCGTGGACCGATCGAGGGCATGAAACGAGGCGTGGACCGATCGGGGTCGAGAATTGAAGAGCGGACCCGTGTCCCGCGGGGAGTTCGAGAATGAATATCGATAGGATCCGGCTGTTGAACGGGACGGAGAATAAAAAAAAAAAAAAAAAAAAAAAAAAAAAAAAAAAAAATTACAAGTCCAACGCCGCTCGCGTCGTCTATAGTATTGCTCGGACGCGTGGACCGATCGGGCGTGGAATTTCGCCCGTGGACCGATCGAGGGCATGAAACGAGGCGTGGACCGATCGGGGTCGAGAATTGAAGAGCGGACCCGTGTCCCGCGGGGAGTTCGAGAATGAATATCGATAGGATCCGGCTGTTGAACGGGACGGAGAATAAAAAAAAAAAAAAAAAAAAAAAAAAAAAAAAAAAAAAAATTACAAGTCCAACGCCGCTCGCGTCGTCTATAGTATTGCTCGGACGCGTGGACCGATCGGGCGTGGAATTTTGCCCGTGGACCGATCGAGGGCATGAAACGAGGCGTGGACCGATCGGGGTCGAGAATTGAAGAGCGGACCCGTGTCCCGCGGGGAGTTCGAGAATGAATATCGACAGGATCCGGCTGTTGAACGGGACGGAGAATAAAAAAAAAAAAAAAAAAAAAAAAAAATTACAAGTCCAACGCCGCTCGCGTCGTCTATAGTATTGCTCGGACGCGTGGACCGATCGGGCGTGGAATTTTGCCCGTGGACCGATCGAGGGCATGAAACGAGGCGTGGACCGATCGGGGTCGAGAATTGAAGAGCGGACCCGTGTCCCGCGGGGAGTTCGAGAATGAATATCGACAGGATCCGGCTGTTGAACGGGACGGAGAATAAAAAAAAAAAAAAAAAAAAAAAAAAAAAAAAAAAAAAATTACAAGTCCAACGCCGCTCGCGTCGTCTATAGTATTGCTCGGACGCGTGGACCGATCGGGCGTGGAATTTTGCCCGTGGACCGATCGAGGGCATGAAACGAGGCGTGGACCGATCGGGGTCGAGAATTGAAGAGCGGACCCGTGTCCCGCGGGGAGTTCGAGAATGAATATCGACAGGATCCGGCTGTTGAACGGGACGGAGAATAAAAAAAAAAAAAAAAAAAAAAAAAAAAAAAAAAAAAAATTACAAGTCCAACGCCGCTCGCGTCGTCTATAGTATTGCTCGGACGCGTGGACCGATCGGGCGTGGAATTTTGCCCGTGGACCGATCGAGGGCATGAAACGAGGCGTGGACCGATCGGGGTCGAGAATTGAAGAGCGGACCCGTGTCCCGCGGGGAGTTCGAGAATGAATATCGACAGGATCCGGCTGTTGAACGGGACGGAGAATAAAAAAAAAAAAAAAAAAAAAAAAAAAAAAAAAAAAAAAATTACAAGTCCAACGCCGCTCGCGTCGTCTATAGTATTGCTCGGACGCGTGGACCGATCGGGCGTGGAATTTTGCCCGTGGACCGATCGAGGGCATGAAACGAGGCGTGGACCGATCGGGGTCGAGAATTGAAGAGCGGACCCGTGTCCCGCGGGGAGTTCGAGAATGAATATCGACAGGATCCGGCTGTTGAACGGGACGGAGAATAAAAAAAAAAAAAAAAAAAAAAAAAAAAAAAAAAAAAAATTACAAGTCCAACGCCGCTCGCGTCGTCTATAGTATTGCTCGGACGCGTGGACCGATCGGGCGTGGAATTTTGCCCGTGGACCGATCGAGGGCATGAAACGAGGCGTGGACCGATCGGGGTCGAGAATTGAAGAGCGGACCCGTGTCCCGCGGGGAGTTCGAGAATGAATATCGACAGGATCCGGCTGTTGAACGGGACGGAGAATAAAAAAAAAAAAAAAAAAAAAAAAAAAAAAAAAAAAAATTACAAGTCCAACGCCGCTCGCGTCGTCTATAGTATTGCTCGGACGCGTGGACCGATCGGGCGTGGAATTTTGCCCGTGGACCGATCGAGGGCATGAAACGAGGCGTGGACCGATCGGGGTCGAGAATTGAAGAGCGGACCCGTGTCCCGCGGGGAGTTCGAGAATGAATATCGATAGGATCCGGCTGTTGAACGGGACGGAGAATAAAAAAAAAAAAAAAAAAAAAAAAAAAAAAAAAAAAAAATTACAAGTCCAACGCCGCTCGCGTCGTCTATAGTATTGCTCGGACGCGTGGACCGATCGGGCGTGGAATTTTGCCCGTGGACCGATCGAGGGCATGAAACGAGGCGTGGACCGATCGGGGTCGAGAATTGAAGAGCGGACCCGTGTCCCGCGGGGAGTTCGAGAATGAATATCGACAGGATCCGGCTGTTGAACGGGACGGAGAATAAAAAAAAAAAAAAAAAAAAAAAAAAAAAAAAAAAAAAAATTACAAGTCCAACGCCGCTCGCGTCGTCTATAGTATTGCTCGGACGCGAGGACCGATCGGGCGTGGAATTTTGCCCGTGGACCGATCGAGGGCATGAAACGAGGCGTGGACCGATCGGGGTCGAGAATTGAAGAGCGGACCCGTGTCCCGCGGGGAGTTCGAGAATGAATATCGACAGGATCCGGCTGTTGAACGGGACGGAGAATAAAAAAAAAAAAAAAAAAAAAAAAAAAAAAAAAAAAAATTACAAGTCCAACGCCGCTCGCGTCGTCTATAGTATTGCTCGGACGCGTGGACCGATCGGGCGTGGAATTTTGCCCGTGGACCGATCGAGGGCATGAAACGAGGCGTGGACCGATCGGGGTCGAGAATTGAAGAGCGGACCCGTGTCCCGCGGGGAGTTCGAGAATGAATATCGACAGGATCCGGCTGTTGAACGGGACGGAGAATAAAAAAAAAAAAAAAAAAAAAAAAAAAAAAAAAAAAAATTACAAGTCCAACGCCGCTCGCGTCGTCTATAGTATTGCTCGGACGCGTGGACCGATCGGGCGTGGAATTTTGCCCGTGGACCGATCGAGGGCATGAAACGAGGCGTGGACCGATCGGGGTCGAGAATTGAAGAGCGGACCCGTGTCCCGCGGGGAGTTCGAGAATGAATATCGATAGGATCCGGCTGTTGAACGGGACGGAGAATAAAAAAAAAAAAAAAAAAAAAAAAAAAAAAAAAAAAAAATTACAAGTCCAACGCCGCTCGCGTCGTCTATAGTATTGCTCGGACGCGTGGACCGATCGGGCGTGGAATTTTGCCCGTGGACCGATCGAGGGCATGAAACGAGGCGTGGACCGATCGGGGTCGAGAATTGAAGAGCGGACCCGTGTCCCGCGGGGAGTTCGAGAATGAATATCGACAGGATCCGGCTGTTGAACGGGACGGAGAATAAAAAAAAAAAAAAAAAAAAAAAAAAAAAAAATTACAAGTCCAACGCCGCTCGCGTCGTCTATAGTATTGCTCGGACGCGTGGACCGATCGGGCGTGGAATTTTGCCCGTGGACCGATCGAGGGCATGAAACGAGGCGTGGACCGATCGGGGTCGAGAATTGAAGAGCGGACCCGTGTCCCGCGGGGAGTTCGAGAATGAATATCGACAGGATCCGGCTGTTGAACGGGACGGAGAATAAAAAAAAAAAAAAAAAAAAAAAAAAAAAAAAAAAAAAATTACAAGTCCAACGCCGCTCGCGTCGTCTATAGTATTGCTCGGACGCGTGGACCGATCGGGCGTGGAATTTTGCCCGTGGACCGATCGAGGGCATGAAACGAGGCGTGGACCGATCGGGGTCGAGAATTGAAGAGCGGACCCGTGTCCCGCGGGGAGTTCGAGAATGAATATCGACAGGATCCGGCTGTTGAACGGGACGGAGAATAAAAAAAAAAAAAAAAAAAAAAAAAAAAAAAAAAAAATTACAAGTCCAACGCCGCTCGCGTCGTCTATAGTATTGCTCGGACGCGTGGACCGATCGGGCGTGGAATTTTGCCCGTGGACCGATCGAGGGCATGAAACGAGGCGTGGACCGATCGGGGTCGAGAATTGAAGAGCGGACCCGTGTCCCGCGGGGAGTTCGAGAATGAATATCGATAGGATCCGGCTGTTGAACGGGACGGAGAATAAAAAAAAAAAAAAAAAAAAAAAAAAAAAAAAAAAAAAATTACAAGTCCAACGCCGCTCGCGTCGTCTATAGTATTGCTCGGACGCGTGGACCGATCGGGCGTGGAATTTTGCCCGTGGACCGATCGAGGGCATGAAACGAGGCGTGGACCGATCGGGGTCGAGAATTGAAGAGCGGACCCGTGTCCCGCGGGGAGTTCGAGAATGAATATCGACAGGATCCGGCTGTTGAACGGGACGGAGAATAAAAAAAAAAAAAAAAAAAAAAAAAAAAAAAAAAAAAATTACAAGTCCAACGCCGCTCGCGTCGTCTATAGTATTGCTCGGACGCGTGGACCGATCGGGCGTGGAATTTTGCCCGTGGACCGATCGAGGGCATGAAACGAGGCGTGGACCGATCGGGGTCGAGAATTGAAGAGCGGACCCGTGTCCCGCGGGGAGTTCGAGAATGAATATCGATAGGATCCGGCTGTTGAACGGGACGGAGAATAAAAAAAAAAAAAAAAAAAAAAAAAAAAAAAAAAAAATTACAAGTCCAACGCCGCTCGCGTCGTCTATAGTATTGCTCGGACGCGTGGACCGATCGGGCGTGGAATTTCGCCCGTGGACCGATCGAGGGCATGAAACGAGGCGTGGACCGATCGGGGTCGAGAATTGAAGAGCGGACCCGTGTCCCGCGGGGAGTTCGAGAATGAATATCGATAGGATCCGGCTGTTGAACGGGACGGAGAATAAAAAAAAAAAAAAAAAAAAAAAAAAAAAAAAAAAAAATTACAAGTCCAACGCCGCTCGCGTCGTCTATAGTATTGCTCGGACGCGTGGACCGATCGGGCGTGGAATTTTGCCCGTGGACCGATCGAGGGCATGAAACGAGGCGTGGACCGATCGGGGTCGAGAATTGAAGAGCGGACCCGTGTCCCGCGGGGAGTTCGAGAATGAATATCGACAGGATCCGGCTGTTGAACGGGACGGAGAATAAAAAAAAAAAAAAAAAAAAAAAAAAATTACAAGTCCAACGCCGCTCGCGTCGTCTATAGTATTGCTCGGACGCGTGGACCGATCGGGCGTGGAATTTTGCCCGTGGACCGATCGAGGGCATGAAACGAGGCGTGGACCGATCGGGGTCGAGAATTGAAGAGCGGACCCGTGTCCCGCGGGGAGTTCGAGAATGAATATCGACAGGATCCGGCTGTTGAACGGGACGGAGAATAAAAAAAAAAAAAAAAAAAAAAAAAAAAAAAAAAAAAATTACAAGTCCAACGCCGCTCGCGTCGTCTATAGTATTGCTCGGACGCGTGGACCGATCGGGCGTGGAATTTTGCCCGTGGACCGATCGAGGGCATGAAACGAGGCGTGGACCGATCGGGGTCGAGAATTGAAGAGCGGACCCGTGTCCCGCGGGGAGTTCGAGAATGAATATCGACAGGATCCGGCTGTTGAACGGGACGGAGAATAAAAAAAAAAAAAAAAAAAAAAAAAAAAAAAAAAAAAATTACAAGTCCAACGCCGCTCGCGTCGTCTATAGTATTGCTCGGACGCGTGGACCGATCGGGCGTGGAATTTTGCCCGTGGACCGATCGAGGGCATGAAACGAGGCGTGGACCGATCGGGGTCGAGAATTGAAGAGCGGACCCGTGTCCCGCGGGGAGTTCGAGAATGAATATCGACAGGATCCGGCTGTTGAACGGGACGGAGAATAAAAAAAAAAAAAAAAAAAAAAAAAAATTACAAGTCCAACGCCGCTCGCGTCGTCTATAGTATTGCTCGGACGCGTGGACCGATCGGGCGTGGAATTTTGCCCGTGGACCGATCGAGGGCATGAAACGAGGCGTGGACCGATCGGGGTCGAGAATTGAAGAGCGGACCCGTGTCCCGCGGGGAGTTCGAGAATGAATATCGACAGGATCCGGCTGTTGAACGGGACGGAGAATAAAAAAAAAAAAAAAAAAAAAAAAAAAAAAAAAAAAAAATTACAAGTCCAACGCCGCTCGCGTCGTCTATAGTATTGCTCGGACGCGTGGACCGATCGGGCGTGGAATTTTGCCCGTGGACCGATCGAGGGCATGAAACGAGGCGTGGACCGATCGGGGTCGAGAATTGAAGAGCGGACCCGTGTCCCGCGGGGAGTTCGAGAATGAATATCGACAGGATCCGGCTGTTGAACGGGACGGAGAATAAAAAAAAAAAAAAAAAAAAAAAAAAAAAAAAAAAAAATTACAAGTCCAACGCCGCTCGCGTCGTCTATAGTATTGCTCGGACGCGTGGACCGATCGGGCGTGGAATGTTGCCCGTGGACCGATCGAGGGCATGAAACGAGGCGTGGACCGATCGGGGTCGAGAATTGAAGAGCGGACCCGTGTCCCGCGGGGAGTTCGAGAATGAATATCGACAGGATCCGGCTGTTGAACGGGACGGAGAATAAAAAAAAAAAAAAAAAAAAAAAAAAAAAAAAATTACAAGTCCAACGCCGCTCGCGTCGTCTATAGTATTGCTCGGACGCGTGGACCGATCGGGCGTGGAATTTTGCCCGTGGACCGATCGAGGGCATGAAACGAGGCGTGGACCGATCGGGGTCGAGAATTGAAGAGCGGACCCGTGTCCCGCGGGGAGTTCGAGAATGAATATCGACAGGATCCGGCTGTTGAACGGGACGGAGAATAAAAAAAAAAAAAAAAAAAAAAAAAAAAAAAAAAAAAATTACAAGTCCAACGCCGCTCGCGTCGTCTATAGTATTGCTCGGACGCGTGGACCGATCGGGCGTGGAATTTTGCCCGTGGACCGATCGAGGGCATGAAACGAGGCGTGGACCGATCGGGGTCGAGAATTGAAGAGCGGACCCGTGTCCCGCGGGGAGTTCGAGAATGAATATCGACAGGATCCGGCTGTTGAACGGGACGGAGAATAAAAAAAAAAAAAAAAAAAAAAAAAAAAAAAAAAAAAAAATTACAAGTCCAACGCCGCTCGCGTCGTCTATAGTATTGCTCGGACGCGTGGACCGATCGGGCGTGGAATGTTGCCCGTGGACCGATCGAGGGCATGAAACGAGGCGTGGACCGATCGGGGTCGAGAATTGAAGAGCGGACCCGTGTCCCGCGGGGAGTTCGAGAATGAATATCGACAGGATCCGGCTGTTGAACGGGACGGAGAATAAAAAAAAAAAAAAAAAAAAAAAAAAAAAAAAAAAAAAAATTACAAGTCCAACGCCGCTCGCGTCGTCTATAGTATTGCTCGGACGCGTGGACCGATCGGGCGTGGAATTTTGCCCGTGGACCGATCGAGGGCATGAAACGAGGCGTGGACCGATCGGGGTCGAGAATTGAAGAGCGGACCCGTGTCCCGCGGGGAGTTCGAGAATGAATATCGACAGGATCCGGCTGTTGAACGGGACGGAGAATAAAAAAAAAAAAAAAAAAAAAAAAAAAAATTACAAGTCCAACGCCGCTCGCGTCGTCTATAGTATTGCTCGGACGCGTGGACCGATCGGGCGTGGAATTTTGCCCGTGGACCGATCGAGGGCATGAAACGAGGCGTGGACCGATCGGGGTCGAGAATTGAAGAGCGGACCCGTGTCCCGCGGGGAGTTCGAGAATGAATATCGACAGGATCCGGCTGTTGAACGGGACGGAGAATAAAAAAAAAAAAAAAAAAAAAAAAAAAAAAAAAAAATTACAAGTCCAACGCCGCTCGCGTCGTCTATAGTATTGCTCGGACGCGTGGACCGATCGGGCGTGGAATTTTGCCCGTGGACCGATCGAGGGCATGAAACGAGGCGTGGACCGATCGGGGTCGAGAATTGAAGAGCGGACCCGTGTCCCGCGGGGAGTTCGAGAATGAATATCGACAGGATCCGGCTGTTGAACGGGACGGAGAATAAAAAAAAAAAAAAAAAAAAAAAAAAAAAAAAAAAAAAAAATTACAAGTCCAACGCCGCTCGCGTCGTCTATAGTATTGCTCGGACGCGTGGACCGATCGGGCGTGGAATTTTGCCCGTGGACCGATCGAGGGCATGAAACGAGGCGTGGACCGATCGGGGTCGAGAATTGAAGAGCGGACCCGTGTCCCGCGGGGAGTTCGAGAATGAATATCGACAGGATCCGGCTGTTGAACGGGACGGAGAATAAAAAAAAAAAAAAAAAAAAAAAAAAAAAAAAAAATTACAAGTCCAACGCCGCTCGCGTCGTCTATAGTATTGCTCGGACGCGTGGACCGATCGGGCGTGGAATTTTGCCCGTGGACCGATCGAGGGCATGAAACGAGGCGTGGACCGATCGGGGTCGAGAATTGAAGAGCGGACCCGTGTCCCGCGGGGAGTTCGAGAATGAATATCGACAGGATCCGGCTGTTGAACGGGACGGAGAATAAAAAAAAAAAAAAAAAAAAAAAAAAAAAAAAAAAATTACAAGTCCAACGCCGCTCGCGTCGTCTATAGTATTGCTCGGACGCGTGGACCGATCGGGCGTGGAATTTTGCCCGTGGACCGATCGAGGGCATGAAACGAGGCGTGGACCGATCGGGGTCGAGAATTGAAGAGCGGACCCGTGTCCGCGGGGAGTTCGAGAATGAATATCGACAGGATCCGGCTGTTGAACGGGACGGAGAATAAAAAAAAAAAAAAAAAAAAAAAAAAAAAATTACAAGTCCAACGCCGCTCGCGTCGTCTATAGTATTGCTCGGACGCGTGGACCGATCGGGCGTGGAATTTTGCCCGTGGACCGATCGAGGGCATGAAACGAGGCGTGGACCGATCGGGGTCGAGAATTGAAGAGCGGACCCGTGTCCCGCGGGGAGTTCGAGAATGAATATCGACAGGATCCGGCTGTTGAACGGGACGGAGAATAAAAAAAAAAAAAAAAAAAAAAAAAAAAAAAAAAAAAAAATTACAAGTCCAACGCCGCTCGCGTCGTCTATAGTATTGCTCGGACGCGTGGACCGATCGGGCGTGGAATTTTGCCCGTGGACCGATCGAGGGCATGAAACGAGGCGTGGACCGATCGGGGTCGAGAATTGAAGAGCGGACCCGTGTCCCGCGGGGAGTTCGAGAATGAATATCGACAGGATCCGGCTGTTGAACGGGACGGAGAATAAAAAAAAAAAAAAAAAAAAAAAAAAAAAAAAAAAAAATTACAAGTCCAACGCCGCTCGCGTCGTCCTATAGTATTGCTCGGACGCGTGGACCGATCGGGCGTGGAATGTTGCCCGTGGACCGATCGAGGGCATGAAACGAGGCGTGGACCGATCGGGGTCGAGAATTGAAGAGCGGACCCGTGTCCCGCGGGGAGTTCGAGAATGAATATCGACAGGATCCGGCTGTTGAACGGGACGGAGAATAAAAAAAAAAAAAAAAAAAAAAAAAAAAAAAAATTACAAGTCCAACGCCGCTCGCGTCGTCTATAGTATTGCTCGGACGCGTGGACCGATCGGCGTGGAATTTTGCCCGTGGACCGATCGAGGGCATGAAACGAGGCGTGGACCGATCGGGGTCGAGAATTGAAGAGCGGACCCGTGTCCCGCGGGGAGTTCGAGAATGAATATCGACAGGATCCGGCTGTTGAACGGGACGGAGAATAAAAAAAAAAAAAAAAAAAAAAAAAAAAAAAAAAAAAAAAATTACAAGTCCAACGCCGCTCGCGTCGTCTATAGTATTGCTCGGACGCGTGGACCGATCGGGCGTGGAATTTTGCCGTGGACCGATCGAGGGCATGAAACGAGGCGTGGACCGATCGGGGTCGAGAATTGAAGAGCGGACCCGTGTCCCGCGGGGAGTTCGAGAATGAATATCGACAGGATCCGGCTGTTGAACGGGACGGAGAATAAAAAAAAAAAAAAAAAAAAAAAAAAAAAAAAAAAAAATTACAAGTCCAACGCCGCTCGCGTCGTCTATAGTATTGCTCGGACGCGTGGACCGATCGGGCGTGGAATGTTGCCCGTGGACCGATCGAGGGCATGAAACGAGGCGTGGACCGATCGGGGTCGAGAATTGAAGAGCGGACCCGTGTCCCGCGGGGAGTTCGAGAATGAATATCGACAGGATCCGGCTGTTGAACGGGACGGAGAATAAAAAAAAAAAAAAAAAAAAAAAAAAAAAAAAAAAAAAATTACAAGTCCAACGCCGCTCGCGTCGTCTATAGTATTGCTCGGACGCGTGGACCGATCGGGCGTGGAATTTTGCCCGTGGACCGATCGAGGGCATGAAACGAGGCGTGGACCGATCGGGGTCGAGAATTGAAGAGCGGACCCGTGTCCCGCGGGGAGTTCGAGAATGAATATCGACAGGATCCGGCTGTTGAACGGGACGGAGAATAAAAAAAAAAAAAAAAAAAAAAAAAAAAAAAAAAAAAAATTACAAGTCCAACGCCGCTCGCGTCGTCTATAGAATTGCTCGGACGCGTGGACCGATCGGCGTGGAATTTTGCCCGTGGACCGATCGAGGGCATGAAACGAGGCGTGGACCGATCGGGGTCGAGAATTGAAGAGCGGACCCGTGTCCCGCGGGGAGTTCGAGAATGAATATCGACAGGATCCGGCTGTTGAACGGGACGGAGAATAAAAAAAAAAAAAAAAAAAAAAAAAAAAAAAAAAAAAATTACAAGTCCAACGCCGCTCGCGTCGTCTATAGTATTGCTCGGACGCGTGGACCGATCGGGCGTGGAATTTTGCCCGTGGACCGATCGAGGGCATGAAACGAGGCGTGGACCGATCGGGGTCGAGAATTGAAGAGCGGACCCGTGTCCCGCGGGGAGTTCGAGAATGAATATCGACAGGATCCGGCTGTTGAACGGGACGGGAGAATAAAAAAAAAAAAAAAAAAAAAAAAAAAAATTACAAGTCCAACGCCGCTCGCGTCGTCTATAGTATTGCTCGGACGCGTGGACCGATCGGGCGTGGAATTTTGCCCGTGGACCGATCGAGGGCATGAAACGAGGCGTGGACCGATCGGGTCGAGAATTGAAGAGCGGACCCGTGTCCCGCGGGGAGTTCGAGAATGAATATCGACAGGATCCGGCTGTTGAACGGGACGGAGAATAAAAAAAAAAAAAAAAAAAAAAAAAAAAAAAAAAAAATTACAAGTCCAACGCCGCTCGCGTCGTCTATAGTATTGCTCGGACGCGTGGACCGATCGGGCGTGGAATTTTGCCCGTGGACCGATCGAGGGCATGAAACGAGGCGTGGACCGATCGGGGTCGAGAATTGAAGAGCGGACCGTGTCCCGCGGGGAGTTCGAGAATGAATATCGACAGGATCCGGCTGTTGAACGGGACGGAGAATAAAAAAAAAAAAAAAAAAAAAAAAAAAAAAAAAAAAATTACAAGTCCAACGCCGCTCGCGTCGTCTATAGTATTGCTCGGACGCGTGGACCGATCGGGCGTGGAATGTTGCCCGTGGACCGATCGAGGGCATGAAACGAGGCGTGGACCGATCGGGGTCGAGAATTGAAGAGCGGACCCGTGTCCCGCGGGGAGTTCGAGAATGAATATCGACAGGATCCGCTGTTGAACGGGACGGAGAATAAAAAAAAAAAAAAAAAAAAAAAAAAAAAATTACAAGTCCAACGCCGCTCGCGTCGTCTATAGTATTGCTCGGACGCGTGGACCGATCGGGCGTGGAATTTTGCCCGTGGACCGATCGAGGGCATGAAACGAGGCGTGGACCGATCGGGGTCGAGAATTGAAGAGCGGACCGTGTCCCGCGGGGAGTTCGAGAATGAATATCGACAGGATCCGGCTGTTGAACGGGACGGAGAATAAAAAAAAAAAAAAAAAAAAAAAAAAAAAAAAAAAAAATTACAAGTCCAACGCCGCTCGCGTCGTCTATAGTATTGCTCGGACGCGTGGACCGATCGGGCGTGGAATTTTGCCGTGGACCGATCGAGGCATGAAACGAGGCGTGGACCGATCGGGGTCGAGAATTGAAGAGCGGACCGTGTCCCGCGGGGAGTTCGAGAATGAATATCGATAGGATCCGGCTGTTGAACGGGACGGAGAATAAACAAAAAAAAAAAAAAAAAAAAAAAAAAAAAAAAAATTACAAGTCCAACGCCGCTCGCGTCGTCTATAGTATTGCTCGGACGCGTGGACCGATCGGGCGTGAATTTTGCCCGTGGACCGATCGAGGGCATGAAACGAGGCGTGGACCGATCGGGGTCGAGATATTGAAGAGCGGACCCGTGTCCCGCGGGGAGTTCGAGAATGAATATCGACAGGATCCGGCTGTTGAACGGACGGAGAATAAAAAAAAAAAAAAAAAAAAAAAAAAAAAAAAAAAAAATTACAAGTCCAACGCCGCTCGCGTCGTCTATAGTATTGCTCGGACGCGTGGACCGATCGGGCGTGGAATTTTGCCCGTGGACCGATCGAGGGCATGAAACGAGGCGTGGACCGATCGGGGTCGAGAATTGAAGAGCGGACCCGTGTCCCGCGGGGAGTTCGAGAATGAATATCGACAGGATCCGGCTGTTGAACGGGACGGAGAATAAAAAAAAAAAAAAAAAAAAAAAAAATTACAAGTCCAACGCCGCTCGCGTCGTCTATAGTATTGCTCGGACGCGTGGACCGATCGGGCGTGGAATTTTTGCCCGTGGACCGATCGAGGGCATGAAACGAGGCGTGGACCGATCGGGGTCGAGAATTGAAGAGCGGACCGTGTCCCGCGGGAGTTTCGAGA
>CATOQI010000046.1:17500-27662 GCA_951802705.1 Netelia virgata | reverse complement strand
CGGGGAGTTCGAGAATGAATATCGACAGGATCCGGCTGTTGAACGGGACGGAGAATAAAAAAAAAAAAAAAAAAAAAAAAAAAAAAAAAAAAAAAATTACAAGTCCAACGCCGCTCGCGTCGTCTATAGTATTGCTCGGACGCGTGGACCGATCGGGCGTGGAATTTTGCCCGTGGACCGATCGAGGGCATGAAACGAGGCGTGGACCGATCGGGGTCGAGAATTGAAGAGCGGACCCGTGTTCCCGCGGGGAGTTCGAGAATGAATATCGATAGGATCCGGCTGTTGAACGGGACGGAGAATAAAAAAAAAAAAAAAAAAAAAAAAAAAAAAAAAAAAAAAATTACAGTCCAACGCCGCTCGCGTCGTCTATAGTATTGCTCGGACGCGTGGACCGATCGGGCGTGGAATTTTGCCCGTGGACCGATCGAGGGCATGAAACGAGGCGTGGACCGATCGGGGTCGAGAATTGAAGAGCGGACCCGTGTCCGCGGGGAGTTCGAGAATGAATATCGACAGGATCCGGCTGTTGAACGGGACGGAGAATAAAAAAAAAAAAAAAAAAAAAAAAAAAAAAAAAAAAAAAATTACAAGTCCAACGCCGCTCGCGTCGTCTATAGTATTGCTCGGACGCGTGGACCGATCGGGCGTGGAATTTTGCCCGTGGACCGATCGAGGGCATGAAACGAGGCGTGGACCGATCGGGGTCGAGAATTGAAGAGCGGACCCGTGTCCCGCGGGGAGTTCGAGAATGAATATCGATAGGATCCGGCTGTTGAACGGGACGGAGAATAAAAAAAATAAAAAAAAAAAAAAAAAAAAAAAAAAAAAAAATTACAAGTCCAACGCCGCTCGCGTCGTCTATAGTATTGCTCGGACGCGTGGACCGATCGGGCGTGGAATTTTGCCCGTGGACCGATCGAGGGCATGAAACGAGGCGTGGACCGATCGGGGTCGAGAATTGAAGAGCGGACCCGTGTCCCGCGGGGAGTTCGAGAATGAATATCGACAGGATCCGGCTGTTGAACGGGACGGAGAATAAAAAAAAAAAAAAAAAAAAAAAAAAAAAAAAAAAAAAAAATTACAAGTCCAACGCCGCTCGCGTCGTCTATAGTATTGCTCGGACGCGTGGACCGATCGGGCGTGGAATTTTGCCCGTGGACCGATCGAGGGCATGAAACGAGGCGTGGACCGATCGGGGTCGAGAATTGAAGAAGCGGACCCGTGTCCCGCGGGGAGTTCGAGAATGAATATCGACAGGATCCGGCTGTTGAACGGGACGGAGAATAAAAAAAAAAAAAAAAAAAAAAAAAAAAAAAAAAAAAAAATTACAAGTCCAACGCCGCTCGCGTCGTCTATAGTATTGCTCGGACGCGTGGACCGATCGGGCGTGGAATTTCGCCCGTGGACCGATCGAGGGCATGAAACGAGGCGTGGACCGATCGGGGTCGAGAATTGAAGAGCGGACCCGTGTCCCGCGGGGAGTTCGAGAATGAATATCGATAGGATCCGGCTGTTGAACGGGACGGAGAATAAAAAAAAAAAAAAAAAAAAAAAAAAAAAAAAAAAAAAAATTACAAGTCCAACGCCGCTCGCGTCGTCTATAGTATTGCTCGGACGCGTGGACCGATCGGGCGTGGAATTTTGCCCGTGGACCGATCGAGGGCATGAAACGAGGCGTGGACCGATCGGGGTCGAGAATTGAAGAGCGGACCCGTGTCCCGCGGGGAGTTCGAGAATGAATATCGACAGGATCCGGCTGTTGAACGGGACGGAGAATAAAAAAAAAAAAAAAAAAAAAAAAAAAAAAAAAAAAAAAAATTACAAGTCCAACGCCGCTCGCGTCGTCTATAGTATTGCTCGGACGCGTGGACCGATCGGGCGTGGAATTTTGCCCGTGGACCGATCGAGGGCATGAAACGAGGCGTGGACCGATCGGGGTCGAGAATTGAAGAGCGGACCCGTGTCCCGCGGGGAGTTCGAGAATGAATATCGATAGGATCCGGCTGTTGAACGGGACGGAGAATAAAAAAAAAAAAAAAAAAAAAAAAAAAAAAAAAAAAAAAATTACAAGTCCAACGCCGCTCGCGTCGTCTATAGTATTGCTCGGACGCGTGGACCGATCGGGCGTGGAATTTTGCCCGTGGACCGATCGAGGGCATGAAACGAGGCGTGGACCGATCGGGGTCGAGAATTGAAGAGCGGACCCGTGTCCCGCGGGGAGTTCGAGAATGAATATCGACAGGATCCGGCTGTTGAACGGGACGGAGAATAAAAAAAAAAAAAAAAAAAAAAAAAAAAAAAAAAAAAAAATTACAAGTCCAACGCCGCTCGCGTCGTCTATAGTATTGCTCGGACGCGTGGACCGATCGGGCGTGGAATTTTGCCCGTGGACCGATCGAGGGCATGAAACGAGGCGTGGACCGATCGGGGTCGAGAATTGAAGAGCGGACCCGTGTCCCGCGGGGAGTTCGAGAATGAATATCGATAGGATCCGGCTGTTGAACGGGACGGAGAATAAAAAAAAAAAAAAAAAAAAAAAAAAAAAAAAAAAAAAAAATTACAAGTCCAACGCCGCTCGCGTCGTCTATAGTATTGCTCGGACGCGTGGACCGATCGGGCGTGGAATTTTGCCCGTGGACCGATCGAGGGCATGAAACGAGGCGTGGACCGATCGGGGTCGAGAATTGAAGAGCGGACCCGTGTCCCGCGGGGAGTTCGAGAATGAATATCGACAGGATCCGGCTGTTGAACGGGACGGAGAATAAAAAAAAAAAAAAAAAAAAAAAAAAAAAAAAAAAAAAAAAATTACAAGTCCAACGCCGCTCGCGTCGTCTATAGTATTGCTCGGACGCGTGGACCGATCGGGCGTGGAATTTTGCCCGTGGACCGATCGAGGGCATGAAACGAGGCGTGGACCGATCGGGGTCGAGAATTGAAGAGCGGACCCGTGTCCCGCGGGGAGTTCGAGAATGAATATCGATAGGATCCGGCTGTTGAACGGGACGGAGAATAAAAAAAAAAAAAAAAAAAAAAAAAAAAAAAAAAAAAAAATTACAAGTCCAACGCCGCTCGCGTCGTCTATAGTATTGCTCGGACGCGTGGACCGATCGGGCGTGGAATTTTGCCCGTGGACCGATCGAGGGCATGAAACGAGGCGTGGACCGATCGGGGTCGAGAATTGAAGAGCGGACCCGTGTCCCGCGGGGAGTTCGAGAATGAATATCGACAGGATCCGGCTGTTGAACGGGACGGAGAATAAAAAAAAAAAAAAAAAAAAAAAAAAAAAAAAAAAAAAATTACAAGTCCAACGCCGCTCGCGTCGTCTATAGTATTGCTCGGACGCGTGGACCGATCGGGCGTGGAATTTCGCCCGTGGACCGATCGAGGGCATGAAACGAGGCGTGGACCGATCGGGGTCGAGAATTGAAGAGCGGACCCGTGTCCCGCGGGGAGTTCGAGAATGAATATCGATAGGATCCGGCTGTTGAACGGGACGGAGAATAAAAAAAAAAAAAAAAAAAAAAAAAAAAAAAAAAAAAAAAATTACAAGTCCAACGCCGCTCGCGTCGTCTATAGTATTGCTCGGACGCGTGGACCGATCGGGCGTGGAATTTTGCCCGTGGACCGATCGAGGGCATGAAACGAGGCGTGGACCGATCGGGGTCGAGAATTGAAGAGCGGACCCGTGTCCCGCGGGGAGTTCGAGAATGAATATCGACAGGATCCGGCTGTTGAACGGGACGGAGAATAAAAAAAAAAAAAAAAAAAAAAAAAAAAAAAAAAAAAAAATTACAAGTCCAACGCCGCTCGCGTCGTCTATAGTATTGCTCGGACGCGTGGACCGATCGGGCGTGGAATTTTGCCCGTGGACCGATCGAGGGCATGAAACGAGGCGTGGACCGATCGGGGTCGAGAATTGAAGAGCGGACCCGTGTCCCGCGGGGAGTTCGAGAATGAATATCGACAGGATCCGGCTGTTGAACGGGACGGAGAATAAAAAAAAAAAAAAAAAAAAAAAAAAAAAAAAAAAAAAAATTACAAGTCCAACGCCGCTCGCGTCGTCTATAGTATTGCTCGGACGCGTGGACCGATCGGGCGTGGAATTTTGCCCGTGGACCGATCGAGGGCATGAAACGAGGCGTGGACCGATCGGGGTCGAGAATTGAAGAGCGGACCCGTGTCCCGCGGGGAGTTCGAGAATGAATATCGATAGGATCCGGCTGTTGAACGGGACGGAGAATAAAAAAAAAAAAAAAAAAAAAAAAAAAAAAAAAAAAAAAATTACAAGTCCAACGCCGCTCGCGTCGTCTATAGTATTGCTCGGACGCGTGGACCGATCGGGCGTGGAATTTTGCCCGTGGACCGATCGAGGGCATGAAACGAGGCGTGGACCGATCGGGGTCGAGAATTGAAGAGCGGACCCGTGTCCCGCGGGGAGTTCGAGAATGAATATCGACAGGATCCGGCTGTTGAACGGGACGGAGAATAAAAAAAAAAAAAAAAAAAAAAAAAAAAAAAAAAAAAAAAATTACAAGTCCAACGCCGCTCGCGTCGTCTATAGTATTGCTCGGACGCGTGGACCGATCGGGCGTGGAATTTTGCCCGTGGACCGATCGAGGGCATGAAACGAGGCGTGGACCGATCGGGGTCGAGAATTGAAGAGCGGACCCGTGTCCCGCGGGGAGTTCGAGAATGAATATCGATAGGATCCGGCTGTTGAACGGGACGGAGAATAAAAAAAAAAAAAAAAAAAAAAAAAAAAAAAAAAAAAAAATTACAAGTCCAACGCCGCTCGCGTCGTCTATAGTATTGCTCGGACGCGTGGACCGATCGGGCGTGGAATTTTGCCCGTGGACCGATCGAGGGCATGAAACGAGGCGTGGACCGATCGGGGTCGAGAATTGAAGAGCGGACCCGTGTCCCGCGGGGAGTTCGAGAATGAATATCGACAGGATCCGGCTGTTGAACGGGACGGAGAATAAAAAAAAAAAAAAAAAAAAAAAAAAAAAAAAAAAAAAATTACAAGTCCAACGCCGCTCGCGTCGTCTATAGTATTGCTCGGACGCGTGGACCGATCGGGCGTGGAATTTCGCCCGTGGACCGATCGAGGGCATGAAACGAGGCGTGGACCGATCGGGGTCGAGAATTGAAGAGCGGACCCGTGTCCCGCGGGGAGTTCGAGAATGAATATCGATAGGATCCGGCTGTTGAACGGGACGGAGAATAAAAAAAAAAAAAAAAAAAAAAAAAAAAAAAAAAAAAAAATTACAAGTCCAACGCCGCTCGCGTCGTCTATAGTATTGCTCGGACGCGTGGACCGATCGGGCGTGGAATTTTGCCCGTGGACCGATCGAGGGCATGAAACGAGGCGTGGACCGATCGGGGTCGAGAATTGAAGAGCGGACCCGTGTCCCGCGGGGAGTTCGAGAATGAATATCGACAGGATCCGGCTGTTGAACGGGACGGAGAATAAAAAAAAAAAAAAAAAAAAAAAAAAAAAAAAAAAAAAAAATTACAAGTCCAACGCCGCTCGCGTCGTCTATAGTATTGCTCGGACGCGTGGACCGATCGGGCGTGGAATTTTGCCCGTGGACCGATCGAGGGCATGAAACGAGGCGTGGACCGATCGGGGTCGAGAATTGAAGAGCGGACCCGTGTCCCGCGGGGAGTTCGAGAATGAATATCGATAGGATCCGGCTGTTGAACGGGACGGAGAATAAAAAAAAAAAAAAAAAAAAAAAAAAAAAAAAAAAAAAAATTACAAGTCCAACGCCGCTCGCGTCGTCTATAGTATTGCTCGGACGCGTGGACCGATCGGGCGTGGAATTTTGCCCGTGGACCGATCGAGGGCATGAAACGAGGCGTGGACCGATCGGGGTCGAGAATTGAAGAGCGGACCCGTGTCCCGCGGGGAGTTCGAGAATGAATATCGACAGGATCCGGCTGTTGAACGGGACGGAGAATAAAAAAAAAAAAAAAAAAAAAAAAAAAAAAAAAAAAAAAATTACAAGTCCAACGCCGCTCGCGTCGTCTATAGTATTGCTCGGACGCGTGGACCGATCGGGCGTGGAATTTTGCCCGTGGACCGATCGAGGGCATGAAACGAGGCGTGGACCGATCGGGGTCGAGAATTGAAGAGCGGACCCGTGTCCCGCGGGGAGTTCGAGAATGAATATCGATAGGATCCGGCTGTTGAACGGGACGGAGAATAAAAAAAAAAAAAAAAAAAAAAAAAAAAAAAAAAAAAAAATTACAAGTCCAACGCCGCTCGCGTCGTCTATAGTATTGCTCGGACGCGTGGACCGATCGGGCGTGGAATTTTGCCCGTGGACCGATCGAGGGCATGAAACGAGGCGTGGACCGATCGGGGTCGAGAATTGAAGAGCGGACCCGTGTCCCGCGGGGAGTTCGAGAATGAATATCGACAGGATCCGGCTGTTGAACGGGACGGAGAATAAAAAAAAAAAAAAAAAAAAAAAAAAAAAAAAAAAAAAAAATTACAAGTCCAACGCCGCTCGCGTCGTCTATAGTATTGCTCGGACGCGTGGACCGATCGGGCGTGGAATTTTGCCCGTGGACCGATCGAGGGCATGAAACGAGGCGTGGACCGATCGGGGTCGAGAATTGAAGAGCGGACCCGTGTCCCGCGGGGAGTTCGAGAATGAATATCGATAGGATCCGGCTGTTGAACGGGACGGAGAATAAAAAAAAAAAAAAAAAAAAAAAAAAAAAAAAAAAAAAAAATTACAAGTCCAACGCCGCTCGCGTCGTCTATAGTATTGCTCGGACGCGTGGACCGATCGGGCGTGGAATTTTGCCCGTGGACCGATCGAGGGCATGAAACGAGGCGTGGACCGATCGGGGTCGAGAATTGAAGAGCGGACCCGTGTCCCGCGGGGAGTTCGAGAATGAATATCGACAGGATCCGGCTGTTGAACGGGACGGAGAATAAAAAAAAAAAAAAAAAAAAAAAAAAAAAAAAAAAAAAAATTACAAGTCCAACGCCGCTCGCGTCGTCTATAGTATTGCTCGGACGCGTGGACCGATCGGGCGTGGAATTTCGCCCGTGGACCGATCGAGGGCATGAAACGAGGCGTGGACCGATCGGGGTCGAGAATTGAAGAGCGGACCCGTGTCCCGCGGGGAGTTCGAGAATGAATATCGATAGGATCCGGCTGTTGAACGGGACGGAGAATAAAAAAAAAAAAAAAAAAAAAAAAAAAAAAAAAAAAAAAATTACAAGTCCAACGCCGCTCGCGTCGTCTATAGTATTGCTCGGACGCGTGGACCGATCGGGCGTGGAATTTTGCCCGTGGACCGATCGAGGGCATGAAACGAGGCGTGGACCGATCGGGGTCGAGAATTGAAGAGCGGACCCGTGTCCCGCGGGGAGTTCGAGAATGAATATCGACAGGATCCGGCTGTTGAACGGGACGGAGAATAAAAAAAAAAAAAAAAAAAAAAAAAAAAAAAAAAAAAAAATTACAAGTCCAACGCCGCTCGCGTCGTCTATAGTATTGCTCGGACGCGTGGACCGATCGGGCGTGGAATTTTGCCCGTGGACCGATCGAGGGCATGAAACGAGGCGTGGACCGATCGGGGTCGAGAATTGAAGAGCGGACCCGTGTCCCGCGGGGAGTTCGAGAATGAATATCGATAGGATCCGGCTGTTGAACGGGACGGAGAATAAAAAAAAAAAAAAAAAAAAAAAAAAAAAAAAAAAAAAAAATTACAAGTCCAACGCCGCTCGCGTCGTCTATAGTATTGCTCGGACGCGTGGACCGATCGGGCGTGGAATTTTGCCCGTGGACCGATCGAGGGCATGAAACGAGGCGTGGACCGATCGGGGTCGAGAATTGAAGAGCGGACCCGTGTCCCGCGGGGAGTTCGAGAATGAATATCGACAGGATCCGGCTGTTGAACGGGACGGAGAATAAAAAAAAAAAAAAAAAAAAAAAAAAAAAAAAAAAAAAAATTACAAGTCCAACGCCGCTCGCGTCGTCTATAGTATTGCTCGGACGCGTGGACCGATCGGGCGTGGAATTTTGCCCGTGGACCGATCGAGGGCATGAAACGAGGCGTGGACCGATCGGGGTCGAGAATTGAAGAGCGGACCCGTGTCCCGCGGGGAGTTCGAGAATGAATATCGATAGGATCCGGCTGTTGAACGGGACGGAGAATAAAAAAAAAAAAAAAAAAAAAAAAAAAAAAAAAAAAAATTACAAGTCCAACGCCGCTCGCGTCGTCTATAGTATTGCTCGGACGCGTGGACCGATCGGGCGTGGAATTTTGCCCGTGGACCGATCGAGGGCATGAAACGAGGCGTGGACCGATCGGGGTCGAGAATTGAAGAGCGGACCCGTGTCCCGCGGGGAGTTCGAGAATGAATATCGACAGGATCCGGCTGTTGAACGGGACGGAGAATAAAAAAAAAAAAAAAAAAAAAAAAAAAAAAAAAAAAAAAAATTACAAGTCCAACGCCGCTCGCGTCGTCTATAGTATTGCTCGGACGCGTGGACCGATCGGGCGTGGAATTTTGCCCGTGGACCGATCGAGGGCATGAAACGAGGCGTGGACCGATCGGGGTCGAGAATTGAAGAGCGGACCCGTGTCCCGCGGGGAGTTCGAGAATGAATATCGACAGGATCCGGCTGTTGAACGGGACGGAGAATAAAAAAAAAAAAAAAAAAAAAAAAAAAAAAAAAAAAAAAAAATTACAAGTCCAACGCCGCTCGCGTCGTCTATAGTATTGCTCGGACGCGTGGACCGATCGGGCGTGGAATTTTGCCCGTGGACCGATCGAGGGCATGAAACGAGGCGTGGACCGATCGGGGTCGAGAATTGAAGAGCGGACCCGTGTCCCGCGGGGAGTTCGAGAATGAATATCGATAGGATCCGGCTGTTGAACGGGACGGAGAATAAAAAAAATAAAAAAAAAAAAAAAAAAAAAAAAAAAAAAAATTACAAGTCCAACGCCGCTCGCGTCGTCTATAGTATTGCTCGGACGCGTGGACCGATCGGGCGTGGAATTTTGCCCGTGGACCGATCGAGGGCATGAAACGAGGCGTGGACCGATCGGGGTCGAGAATTGAAGAGCGGACCCGTGTCCCGCGGGGAGTTCGAGAATGAATATCGACAGGATCCGGCTGTTGAACGGGACGGAGAATAAAAAAAAAAAAAAAAAAAAAAAAAAAAAATTACAAGTCCAACGCCGCTCGCGTCGTCTATAGTATTGCTCGGACGCGTGGACCGATCGGGCGTGGAATTTTGCCCGTGGACCGATCGAGGGCATGAAACGAGGCGTGGACCGATCGGGGTCGAGAATTGAAGAGCGGACCCGTGTCCCGCGGGGAGTTCGAGAATGAATATCGACAGGATCCGGCTGTTGAACGGGACGGAGAATAAAAAAAAAAAAAAAAAAAAAAAAAAAAAAAAAAAAAAATTACAAGTCCAACGCCGCTCGCGTCGTCTATAGTATTGCTCGGACGCGTGGACCGATCGGGCGTGGAATTTCGCCCGTGGACCGATCGAGGGCATGAAACGAGGCGTGGACCGATCGGGGTCGAGAATTGAAGAGCGGACCCGTGTCCCGCGGGGAGTTCGAGAATGAATATCGATAGGATCCGGCTGTTGAACGGGACGGAGAATAAAAAAAAAAAAAAAAAAAAAAAAAAAAAAAAAAAAAAAATTACAAGTCCAACGCCGCTCGCGTCGTCTATAGTATTGCTCGGACGCGTGGACCGATCGGGCGTGGAATTTTGCCCGTGGACCGATCGAGGGCATGAAACGAGGCGTGGACCGATCGGGGTCGAGAATTGAAGAGCGGACCCGTGTCCCGCGGGGAGTTCGAGAATGAATATCGACAGGATCCGGCTGTTGAACGGGACGGAGAATAAAAAAAAAAAAAAAAAAAAAAAAAAAAAAAAAAAAAAAAATTACAAGTCCAACGCCGCTCGCGTCGTCTATAGTATTGCTCGGACGCGTGGACCGATCGGGCGTGGAATTTTGCCCGTGGACCGATCGAGGGCATGAAACGAGGCGTGGACCGATCGGGGTCGAGAATTGAAGAGCGGACCCGTGTCCCGCGGGGAGTTCGAGAATGAATATCGATAGGATCCGGCTGTTGAACGGGACGGAGAATAAAAAAAAAAAAAAAAAA
>CATOQI010000046.1:5000-12500 GCA_951802705.1 Netelia virgata | reverse complement strand
CGCATCTGCTACATCCTCCCTAGCCCCACAATATCTGCTACCAAGGTATCCCCAGACCTCGAGCGGAGATCGCTGAGGCAGAAAGCCACCCTCGAGCTTGAACGTCTGCTCGGTTACGATCTTCACCTTCTTCTCTCGGCCCGAGGCAACCATTGATAGCACTCCAGATTTTCTCTGGTTCACCGTCAGCCCAACTTTCGCCAGGACAGACTCAAGTCGAGACAAATTCTCCTGCAGACCCAGGGTGGTCGAAGCAAGGAGTACAATATCATCAGCGTACGCAAGTGCGCTTACGCGCTCACCATTTAGGTGGTAACCAACTTCCTCAGAGAGTGATCCCAGTGCTCTATCCACGACGAGATTGAACAGCAGGGGCGATAGCGGATCACCCTGTTTGACTCCGCGCCCAAGTTTAATTGGCGCGTTCCCGATTCCTGGCAGTTTCAGCGTGGTGAAAGCATTTTCATAGGTGTGATTGATGTATTGGAGGAAACTAGTTGGCAACTCTAGTTCCTCCAACGCTGTTTGTATAGCTTTGTGGGAGACGGTATCGAATGCCTTGGAGACATCGATAGTGGCTAGATGTAATGTCCGTCTCCTCTGCCTGACGTCTTTCAAAATTGACGTGAGTATTGTGGTGTTCTCACAAACTCCGTCCGCAGGTCTAAAGGCTCTTTGCCTCTCATCACCTATGTCAAGCCTCATCAGCCTAGCTGCCAGGATCTTGTGGAACTGTCTCAGAGCCACGTTTCCTATACTGAGAGGGCGGTAGTCGGAGGGCCGTGGGCACTCCGGCATCCCACTCTTCTCAAGGAATATGGTCTGAGACTTGGTCAACTCAGATGGTGCCGCTCTTGCAAGAAGCAACAGATTGTAGAACAGCGCACGCAGTATAGCTGGAACAGCGTTCCACTGGCGAGGTGTTACACAGTCTGGTCCAGGTGCCGAGCCGGTCCTGACTTCCATCTTGGCGACTTCCGCCGCCGAGATAGGATGCCACAGGAGAGACTTATCAGAACCCCTCCCGCCCGAACCTTGTTCGGGGGGGAGTTCTGCGCTCGCGCCGACGCCTTCGAGATGAATCCCTCTGGCGAACGGCCCTCCGACTCCTGCCTCCTGGGCCCGAGGACGATGTCTCCCCCCTGCAAGTCGTCCGTCCGCAGCACTCCGGACCTCTAAAAGAGGCCTCCAGTAGGCTTCGAACTCGCGAGGTGCAGGCCTTTGGGTCGGGGCATCACCCTCGAGTATCTTTTTGAGACAGCCGGCTAAGCTTTTCTTATATAGCGCCTGTATCATCCCAAACTGTCTCTTGCGCTTTTGCTTCCTGGACTCTCTACGTTCGAATTGAGGTCGTGCCATTCTGTGATGTGGTATAGGTTGTCTGGGCGGCGGAAAAATTGCGCCTAGCCATGAACTGACATTATCAGCGACTTCGGTTCCGCTGACCGCTGCGTCGGCAATGCCCCGCAGTCGATCCGCCTGGTACGACCGGATGCGCACCGACGCGCTCGAAAGGCGTCGGATTGCTTCGGTGAGCCTCTCCCGTTCGATTAGAGGCTCGCCCAGGGTGTGCCCAGATAGGGCCGTGTCCCCGACAAGATTCTCACCCATGGGACGGGGCGTCCCCTCGGGCCGCAACGACCCCGTCTGTCCGTCATTGGTATCCCCCCTTTGATAATCGGGGAGACCCTGTTGGATGTACTCTTGGACCATCTCTCGGTATGCCGGCTCGCGCCGCTTACCTTTGATGCCATCCAGTGTACGATTGGGGAAAAGGCCAAGCAGATGTTGATTCATGAACCTTTCACCCCCGGCTAACATGGCATTAGCCTCAGCACGGGCTACCAATCTTGTCTCCTCCGTAGTCCACCTGGACTTTATACGGGCCACATCTATGGCTTCGTTGGCTTCCTCCCGGTGAGCACGCACGACATGTACGCCTAACCCGCTTTTGGTCTGGAAGACCCTGTTGCAGAAGCTGCATGAATGGACCAGATTACCGACGGGGGGGTCGGTAGCGACGCTGCCACCACCAACCGCACCACCCGCGCCTCCGATCACACTCCGATCACGCTGTGCCCGAGCCATCCGAGAACCCGGGCGTGGATTCATTTCTATATTTGGCCTTTCCATATTAACAGCGTGGTGGGGGGCAAAAGGTGTTCCTCCCAGAGCCCCCCTAAAGCCCTGTCCTTTCTTGGCCCCACTTCTCACCATGGACATAGGCGCATGGCCTCCCTCTTGCGAGTTCGACCTTCTGGGCGCACTCACTTGCATGGCCGGCCATTACTGACCGGTCATGCTCCCCTCTGTGTCTCTATCCGGGACGGAGGATCGTACCCGGTGACTTCCTTGCAGAGGCAGCTCTTAGTAGAGCAGCAGGGCAGCTTGAGCCTGCCAGGCCCAAAGTTAGGAGTAGTCACTCTCCCCTTTACTGACGTCGCATGACTGCGCCGTGACCTCGTGAGGACCTGTCACGCAGCCTACCCGCTACGCAGCCGCTATCCCGCCCCACCAGCGCGTTGCTCGTGGTTAAGGGAAACACGACTGTATAACCCGTTTCCGGGTCTACTAAGTACGAGTCCCCCGGTGACTACGATTCCAGGGGGTCCTCGACTACGACGTCAGCAGCTCAATGCCCTCACCCGAAGGTTTTCAAATGTGGTGCCTCCAGGGTCGTTAAGAGAGTCACAGTTACTCCCGCCTTAAGAGAGTCATAGTTACTCCCGCCGTTTACCCGCGCTTGCTTGAATTTCTTCACGTTGACATTCAGAGCACTGGGCAGAAATCACATTGCGTCAACACCCGCGAGGGCCATCGCAATGCTTTGTTTTAATTAGACAGTCGGATTCCCCTAGTCCGTGCCAGTTCTGAGCTGAGCGTTGAATGGCGGCCGAAGAGGACGACCAAGACGGCGCGAACCGCCAAGGAAGCCTCGCAGCAAGGAAGATCCGCGGGAGGCCAAGGCACGGGACCGAGCTCGGATTCCGACAAGCACCACCGAAGCGGCGCCTGCGTTCACCTCGCCCAGGCCCGGCACGTTAGCCAAACCCGCTTCCCTAACAAGCCCGACGCGCCCCGCTCCTCAGAGCCAATCCTTATTCCGAAGTTACGGATCCAATTTGCCGACTTCCCTTACCTACATTAGTCTATCGACTAGAGGCTCTTTACCTTGGAGACCTGCTGCGGATATGGGTACGAACCGGCGCGACACCTCCACGTGGCCCTCTCCTGGATTTTCAAGGTCCGAGGGGAAGATCCGGACACCGCCGCAACTGCGGTGCTCTTCGCGTTCCAAACCCTATCTCCCTGCTAGAGGTTTCCAGGGAACTCGAACGCTTATACAGAAAAGAAAACTCTTCCCGGATCTCCCGACGGCGTCTCCAGGTCATTTTGGGTTACCCCGACGAACTCTCTTGCGAGGGCCCGAATTGTATACGGTTCCGCTGCCGGGTTCCGGAATAGGAACCGGATTCCCTTTCGCCCGACGGGTGTGCGTCGTAATTATTAATGTTATTACACTTTTGACTAAGACACCGTCATCAACATAGGATTTCTCCTAGGGCTTAGGATCGACTGACTCGTGTGCAACGGCTGTTCACACGAAACCCTTCTCCACGTCAGTCCTCCAGGGCCTCGCTGGAGTATTTGCTACTACCACCAAGATCTGCACCGACGGCGGCTCCAGGCAGGCTCACGCCCAGACCCTTCTGCGCACACCGCCGCGACCCTCCTACTCGTCAGGGCTTCATGACGGAAATTGAATCTCCGCCTCACTTGCCACTGACGGCAGAGTATAGGCGCGACGCTTCAGCGCCATCCATTTTCAGGGCTAGTTGCTTCGGCAGGTGAGTTGTTACACACTCCTTAGCGGATTCCGACTTCCATGGCCACCGTCCTGCTGTCTTAAGCAACCAACGCCTTTCATGGTATCCCATAAGCGTCGACTTAGGCGCCTTAACTTTGCGTTTGGTTCATCCCACAGCGCCAGTTCTGCTTACCAAAATTGGCCCACTTGGCACTCTGATCCGAAATCTCGTGGCTTCACCGTTCAAGCAAGCCAGAGATCTCACCCATTTAAAGTTTGAGAATAGGTTGAGGTCGTTTCGGCCCCAAGGCCTCTAATCATTCGCTTTACCAGATGAGACTCGCATAAGTTCTTAGAACACGCGAGTGCCAGCTATCCTGAGGGAAACTTCGGAGGGAACCAGCTACTAGATGGTTCGATTAGTCTTTCGCCCCTATACCCAGTTCCGACGATCGATTTGCACGTCAGAATCGCTACGGACCTCCATCAGGGTTTCCCCTGACTTCGTCCTGACCAGGCATAGTTCACCATCTTTCGGGTCCCAACGTGTACGCTCTGGGTGCGCCTCTCCTCGCAATGAGAACGAGACGCCCCGGGAGTGCGGGACCGCATCGTGACGCGGCCCATCCTCCCTCGGTCGGCGCTGGGCCGACCTTCACTTTCATTGCGCCTTTAGGCTTAATAGCTCCCAATGACTCGCGCACATGTTAGACTCCTTGGTCCGTGTTTCAAGACGGGTCCTGAAAGTACCCAAAGCAGTAGCGTCGCCGACCGGTATCATAATTTAATTTAGAGCCAGTCCCAGGACACCGCCGACCAACAGCTGGCCAGGCCCGGTGACGGCGCTAAGTCCGCACATCCGGGAAACACTGACCTCGCTTGCGGCGGGCCGGACGCAGTTCGAATATTTGCGGCCCGATACCGTGCGAGTACCGCCGGGCAGCCGGTCAGACAATCGGGGGTCTGCCACGCGACGCCGTGAAGCGTGACACATGACAGGCGCCCACCCGAGTCGTAGACCGACACCCAACGGGTCGCGACGTCCTACTAGGGGAGAAGTGCACGCCGACGAAACCCGGCAATAAAACAATGCGGACGCGTGCCAAAGGACCGAGGTCCCCGGCATCGCGAGCCGCACACGTACCAGGCTCGCTGACGATGAATCTCCCCATTCGATCTTTTGGGTTTCTCAGGTTTACCCCTGAACGGTTTCACGTACTCTTGAACTCTCTCTTCAAAGTTCTTTTCAACTTTCCCTCACGGTACTTGTTCGCTATCGGTCTCGTGGTCATATTTAGCCTTAGATGGAGTTTACCACCCACTTAGAGCTGCACTCTCAAGCAACCCGACTCTAAGGAGAGATCCTCCCGAAGCGCTTCCCGGTCACTACGGGCCTGGCACCCTCTACGGGTAATTGGCCCCATTCAAGATGGACTTGGACTCGGGCATACGCCTCGGGATGAGTGGATCCTCCCGAACACTACATTTCCCAGCGACAATGCCGCGGGATTCAGTGCTGGGCTCATTCCTGTTCGCTCGCCGCTACTAAGGAAATCCTGGTTAGTTTCTTTTCCTCCGCTTAGTAATATGCTTAAATTCAGCGGGTAGTCTCGCCTGCTCTGAGGTCGTCAAGTCAATTAGACTGAGATTACTTCAAGTGTTCGATTTATACACGCCGGCGACCGAGATCAACGCGTATTGCATGGTGGTGTTGTCTGTGTGTGAGTGTGTGGTGTGTGGCGCGTACGCACACCACCACGACGACGACACACGACACTACTCTCGTGGCGAGATGAGAGCCAGGGAAAAAGAGATCGTTCGAATGATTTCTCCGTCGTCGTTCTTTTCTCTGCTGGTTGAATATTATAAACAACCCAACAACACCGCGACACGGCTACGCAGTCGCATCTGTCCTTTCAAACTACAAGTAGCCCATGGACCCGATCGACCGGCCGTGCGGTTTGTGTAGAACGAGAGCGAGAATCGTCTCTCCGGCTCTTGGCTTTACTCGCCACGCACACGCATCCGCAAACTCGGTACGACGCAAATATCTCAAAATCTTCGATAATCTCGTTGACACGATGGCCGGATACATGCAGCAACAGAAAGCTTTTTACACTTTAATGCGCCAATAATATATAATCCGAAACGGGCATCGCTTGACGGCTTCTGAAAGAAACGTGGGAGTGGGCGGGGGCTTCGCCCGGAAGGCAGATCCGTCTCTCGTTAAGAGAGACTGCGCGCGCGCGCTTTGCTATGCACAACGGATGAAAAATGCCATATTATTATATATCGCAAAAAAATTTCAATTCGCGTTCTAACGATGTTGCTCTGCAAAGTCACTTCGGCACAAACACTCTTATCACACATATGATGAAGATATGTCCGGGGCCCTTCCCCTTTTTCGGCTTGCCCACAATCCACAATTTCAATCGTTCGCCGAAAATATCATTTAAGACGACGCCGAGGGAGCGCGCTTCTTCGGCGCGTTGCCGGGCGCCCCTCGACGAGCGTCCACAAAGTTCGCTTTATAATATAAAAATATAAGCAGTCTTTATGCGTAAAACGACCCTCAGCCAGGCGTGGTCCGGGAATTGTATCCGAGAACCGCAATGTGCGTTCGAAATGTCGATGTTCATGTGTCCTGCAGTTCACAAGTTGACGCGCAATTAGCTGCGTTCTTCATCGACCCACGAGCCAAGTGATCCACCGTTCAGGGTAATCGTATGGTTTTTTCATTTTTCTTTAAAACACAGCTTTATCAACACAATCTCAACGGGAACGAGCGCGCATTGAGCGACCCCCGAATTCGCCGTGACAAAATGTTTCGCGAGTCCGCGTACGAGACGCGCGTTCTCGCGAGCCGTCAGTCAGAGATGATATTCTCACACACTCCGAACGGTCGCACCGTTAGGCGCGACACGATCATCGTTGTTCATGAGAGTCACGTGACCGCGACAACGAGGCCAATCGATAAGTGGTCGGATTTTTTGTTAAACATCGGATATAAATATCAACAGAGTTTATAAACAAGCACCGATACCGTTCAAATTCGTGTATGCGCGCGTGCAACCACGATTCTGGGCGAAATTTCATTTAAAAGCCTCGGAAGACTCTGACAAGATTTTTGCCACGAGAATTCCTCTCCTCTCAATAATCAACGGTTTCGAGAGCGATCGCCCGATCAGCAAATAGAGGAGATAATTCGTCGTCCCGGTGAGAGACGACTCTTTTTCTCTCTTTCCGCCTCTCTTCTCCGACGCTCTCCTGTTCTCCGTTATATTGGTATATAGGCTGCCCAGACTCGCGCAAACAACTTTTTTCCACCATTTTGACTGGCCTCCGGAGTTGTCTTTGGAAGGAAAGTGTTTTATGAGCGAGGGGAGGAGGGCGGGGCACGCCGCGCGCGCGGCGACGCAGTCTCGAGGGACCGCATCGCACTTCGTCACAAACGCCGTTCCCTCTCTTCCTCTCCTTCCTCCTCATCTCTTTTTCTCCACTCTCGCGCCTTCCGACACCCTCGTTCGAAATTCGTGACTAATTGAGAAGGCATCTCGCGTGAGATCGAAAACCCCATCCCCACACGCCCCGCGTCGCCGCCTTCGCTAAAAGGGGGCACGGGGGGGCAGGAACGGTGTGGCCGAAAACACCGGCCTCCACAATTTTTATAGTAACACGAATATTGGATATTT
>CATOQI010000045.1:0-13517 GCA_951802705.1 Netelia virgata | reverse complement strand
GTCCAACGCCGCTCGCGTCGTCTATAGTATTGCTCGGACGCGTGGACCGATCGGGCGTGGAATTTTGCCCGTGGACCGATCGAGGGCATGAAACGAGGCGTGGACCGATCGGGGTCGAGAATTGAAGAGCGGACCCGTGTCCCGTCGGGGAGTTCGAGAATGAATATCGACAGGATCCGGCTGGTTGAACGGGACGGAGAATAAAAAAAAAAAAAAAAAAAAAAAAAAAAAAAAAAAAATTACAAGTCCAACGCCGCTACGCGTCGTCTATAGTAGTTGCTCGGACGCGTGGACCGATCGGGCGTGGAATTTTGCCCGTGGACCGATCGAGGCATGAAACGAGCGTGGACCGATCGGGGTCGAGAATTGAAGAGCGGACCCGTGTCCCGCGGGGAGTTCGAGAATGAATATCGATAGGATCCGGCTGTTGAACGGGACGGAGAATAAAAAAAAAAAAAAAAAAAAAAAAAAAATTACAGAGGGTCCAACGCCGCTCGCGTCGTCTATAGTATTGCTCGGACGCGTGGACCGATCGGGCGTGGAATTTTGCCCGTGGACCGATCGAGGGCATGAAACGAGGCGTGGACCGATCGGGGTCGAGAATTGAAGAGCGGACCCGTGTCCCGCGGGGAGTTCGAGAATGAATATCGATAGGATCCGGCTGTTGAACGGGACGGAGAATAAAAAAAAAAAAAAAAAAAAAAAAAAAAAAAAAAAAAAATTACAAGTCCAACGCCGCTCGCGTCGTCTATAGTATTGCTCGGACGCGTGGACCGATCGGGCGTGGAATTTTGCCCCGTGGACCGATCGAGGGCATGAAACGAGGCGTGGACCGATCGGGGTCGAGAATTGAAGAGCGGACCCGTGTCCCGCGGGGAGTTCGAGAATGAATATCGATAGGATCCGGCTGTTGAACGGGACGGAGAATAAAAAAAAAAAAAAAAAAAAAAAAAAAAAAAATTACAAGTCCAACGCCGCTCGCGTCGTCTATAGTATTGCTCGGACGCGTGGACCGATCGGGCGTGGAATTTCGCCCGTGGACCGATCGAGGGCATGAAACGAGGCGTGGACCGATCGGGGTCGAGAATTGAAGAGCGGACCCGTGTCCCGCGGGGAGTTCGAGAATGAATATCGATAGGATCCGGCTGTTGAACGGGACGGAGAATAAAAAAAAAAAAAAAAAAAAAAAAAAAAAAAAAAAATATACAAGTCCAACGCCGCTCGCGTCGTCTATAGTATTGCTCGGACGCGTGGACCGATCGGGCGTGGAATTTTGCCCGTGGACCGATCGAGGGCATGAAACGAGGCGTGGACCGATCGGGGTCGAGAATTGAAGAGCGGACCCGTGTCCCGCGGGGAGTTCGAGAATGAATATCGACAGGATCCGGCTGTTGAACGGGACGGAGAATAAAAAAAAAAAAAAAAAAAAAAAAAAAAAAAAAAAAAATTACAAGTCCAACGCCGCTCGCGTCGTCTATAGTATTGCTCGGACGCGTGGACCGATCGGCGTGGAATTTTGCCCGTGGACCGATCGAGGGCATGAAACGAGGCGTGGACCGATCGGGGTCGAGAATTGAAGAGCGGACCCGTGTCCCGCGGGGAGTTCGAGAATGAATATCGATAGGATCCGGCTGTTGAACGGGACGGAGAATAAAAAAAAAAAAAAAAAACAAAAAAAAAAAAAAAAAAATTACAAGTCCAACGCCGCTCGCGTCGTCTATAGTATTGCTCGGACGCGTGGACCGATCGGGCGTGGATTTTGCCGTGACCGATCGAGGGCATGAAACGAGGCGTGGACCGATCGGGGTCGAGAATTGAAGAGCGGACCCGTGTCCCGCGGGGAGTTCGAGAATGAATATCGACAGGATCCGGCTGTTGAACGGGACGAGAATAAAAAAAAAAAAAAAAAAAAAAAAAAAAAAAAAAAAAAAAATTACAAGTCCAACGCCGCTCGCGTCGTCTATAGTATTGCTCGGACGCGTGGACCGATCGGCGTGGAATTTCGCCCGTGGACCGATCGAGGGCATGAAACGAGGCGTGGACCGATCGGGGTCGAGAATTGAAGAGCGGACCCGTGTCCCGCGGGGAGTTCGAGAATGAATATCGACAGGATCCGGCTGTTGAACGGGACGGAGAATAAAAAAAAAAAAAAAAAAAAAAAAAAAAAAAATTACAAGTCCAACGCCGCTCGCGTCGTCTATAGTATTGCTCGGACGCGTGGACCGATCGGGCGTGGAATTTTGCCCGTGGACCGATCGAGGGCATGAAACGAGGCGTGGACCGATC
Organism: Netelia virgata; assembly: GCA_951802705.1. Taxonomy (NCBI): domain Eukaryota; kingdom Metazoa; phylum Arthropoda; class Insecta; order Hymenoptera; family Ichneumonidae; genus Netelia; species Netelia virgata. The sequence goes on along the minus strand of CATOQI010000045.1, from coordinate 11,231 downwards.
GGGGTCGAGAATTGAAGAGCGGACCCGTGTCCCGCGGGGAGTTCGAGAATGAATATCGATAGGATCCGGCTGTTGAACGGGACGGGAGAATAAAAAAAAAAAAAAAAAAAAAAAAAAAAAAAAAAAATTACAAGTCAACGCCGCTCGCGTCGTCTATAGTATTGCTCGGACGCGTGGACCGATCGGGCGTGGAATTTGCCCGTGGACCGATCGAGGGCATGAAACGAGGCGTGGACCGATCGGGGTCGAGAATTGAAGAGCGGACCCGTGTCCCGCGGGGATCGAGAATGAATATCGATAGGATCCGGCTGTTGAACGGGACGGAGAATAAAAAAAAAAAAAAAAAAAAAAAAAAAAAAAAAAAAAAAAATTACAAGTCCAACGCCGCTCGCGTCGTCTATAGTATTGCTCGGACGCGTGGACCGATCGGGCGTGGAATTTTGCCCGTGGACCGATCGAGGGCATGAAACGAGGCGTGGACCGATCGGGGTCGAGAATTGAAGAGCGGACCCGTGTCCCGTTCGAGAATGAATATCGACAGGATCCGGCTGTTGAACGGGACGGAGAATAAAAAAAAAAAAAAAAAAAAAAAAAAAAAAAAAAAAAAAAAAAATTACAAGTCCAACGCCGCTCGCGTCGTCTATAGTATTGCTCGGACGCGTGGACCGATCGGGCGTGGAATTTTGCCCGTGGACCGATCGAGGGCATGAAACGAGGCGTGGACCGATCGGGGTCGAGAATTGAAGAGCGGACCCGTGTCCCGCGGGGAGTTCGAGAATGAATATCGATAGGATCCGGCTGTTGAACGGGACGGAGAATAAAAAAAAAAAAAAAAAAAAAAAAAAAAAAAAAAAAAAATTACAAGTCCAACGCCGCTCGCGTCGTCTATAGTATTGCTCGGACGCGTGGACCGATCGGGCGTGGAATTTTGCCCGTGGACCGATCGAGGGCATGAAACGAGGCGTGGACCGATCGGGGTCGAGAATTGAAGAGCGGACCCGTGTCCCGCGGGGAGTTCGAGAATGAATATCGACAGGATCCGGCTGTTGAACGGGACGGAGAATAAAAAAAAAAAAAAAAAAAAAAAAAAAAAAAAAAAAAAAAAATTACAAGTCCAACGCCGCTCGCGTCGTCTATAGTATTGCTCGGACGCGTGGACCGATCGGGCGTGGAATTTTGCCCGTGGACCGATCGAGGGCATGAAACGAGGCGTGGACCGATCGGGGTCGAGAATTGAAGAGCGGACCCGTGTCCCGCGGGGAGTTCGAGAATGAATATCGATAGGATCCGGCTGTTGAACGGGACGGAGAATAAAAAAAAAAAAAAAAAAAAAAAAAAAAAAAAAAAAAAAATTACAAGTCCAACGCCGCTCGCGTCGTCTATAGTATTGCTCGGACGCGTGACCGATCGGGCGTGGAATTTTGCCCGTGGACCGATCGAGGGCATGAAACGAGGCGTGGACCGATCGGGGTCGAGAATTGAAGAGCGGACCCGTGTCCCGCGGGGAGTTCGAGAATGAATATCGACAGGATCCGGCTGTTGAACGGGACGGAGAATAAAAAAAAAAAAAAAAAAAAAAAAAAAAAAAAAAAAAAAAATTACAAGTCCAACGCCGCTCGCGTCGTCTATAGTATTGCTCGGACGCGTGGACCGATCGGGCGTGGAATTTTGCCCGTGGACCGATCGAGGGCATGAAACGAGGCGTGGACCGATCGGGGTCGACCGATCGGGGTCGAGAATTGAAGAGCGGACCCGTGTCCCGCGGGGAGTTCGAGAATGAATATCGATAGGATCCGGCTGTTGAACGGGACGGAGAATAAAAAAAAAAAAAAAAAAAAAAAAAAAAAAAAAAAAAAAATTACAAGTCCAACGCCGCTCGCGTCGTCTATAGTATTGCTCGGACGCGTGGACCGATCGGGCGTGGAATTTTGCCCGTGGACCGATCGAGGGCATGAAACGAGGCGTGGACCGATCGGGGTCGAGAATTGAAGAGCGGACCCGTGTCCCGCGGGGAGTTCGAGAATGAATATCGACAGGATCCGGCTGTTGAACGGGACGGAGAATAAAAAAAAAAAAAAAAAAAAAAAAAAAAAAAAAAAAAAAATTACAAGTCCAACGCCGCTCGCGTCGTCTATAGTATTGCTCGGACGCGTGGACCGATCGGGCGTGGAATTTTGCCCGTGGACCGATCGAGGGCATGAAACGAGGCGTGGACCGATCGGGGTCGAGAATTGAAGAGCGGACCCGTGTCCCGCGGGGAGTTCGAGAATGAATATCGATAGGATCCGGCTGTTGAACGGGACGGAGAATAAAAAAAAAAAAAAAAAAAAAAAAAAAAAAAAAAAAAAAATTACAAGTCCAACGCCGCTCGCGTCGTCTATAGTATTGCTCGGACGCGTGGACCGATCGGGCGTGGAATTTTGCCCGTGGACCGATCGAGGGCATGAAACGAGGCGTGGACCGATCGGGGTCGAGAATTGAAGAGCGGACCCGTGTCCCGCGGGGAGTTCGAGAATGAATATCGACAGGATCCGGCTGTTGAACGGGACGGAGAATAAAAAAAAAAAAAAAAAAAAAAAAAAAAAAAAAAAAAATTACAAGTCCAACGCCGCTCGCGTCGTCTATAGTATTGCTCGGACGCGTGGACCGATCGGGCGTGGAATTTCGCCCGTGGACCGATCGAGGGCATGAAACGAGGCGTGGACCGATCGGGGTCGAGAATTGAAGAGCGGACCCGTGTCCCGCGGGGAGTTCGAGAATGAATATCGATAGGATCCGGCTGTTGAACGGGACGGAGAATAAAAAAAAAAAAAAAAAAAAAAAAAAAAAAAAAAAAAAATTACAAGTCCAACGCCGCTCGCGTCGTCTATAGTATTGCTCGGACGCGTGGACCGATCGGGCGTGGAATTTCGCCCGTGGACCGATCGAGGGCATGAAACGAGGCGTGGACCGATCGGGGTCGAGAATTGAAGAGCGGACCCGTGTCCCGCGGGGAGTTCGAGAATGAATATCGATAGGATCCGGCTGTTGAACGGGACGGAGAATAAAAAAAAAAAAAAAAAAAAAAAAAAAAAAAAAAAAAAATTACAAGTCCAACGCCGCTCGCGTCGTCTATAGTATTGCTCGGACGCGTGGACCGATCGGGCGTGGAATTTTGCCCGTGGACCGATCGAGGGCATGAAACGAGGCGTGGACCGATCGGGGTCGAGAATTGAAGAGCGGACCCGTGTCCCGCGGGGAGTTCGAGAATGAATATCGATAGGATCCGGCTGTTGAACGGGACGGAGAATAAAAAAAAAAAAAAAAAAAAAAAAAAAAAAAAAAAAAATTACAAGTCCAACGCCGCTCGCGTCGTCTATAGTATTGCTCGGACGCGTGGACCGATCGGGCGTGGAATTTCGCCCGTGGACCGATCGAGGGCATGAAACGAGGCGTGGACCGATCGGGGTCGAGAATTGAAGAGCGGACCCGTGTCCCGCGGGGAGTTCGAGAATGAATATCGATAGGATCCGGCTGTTGAACGGGACGGAGAATAAAAAAAAAAAAAAAAAAAAAAAAAAAAAAAAAAAAAAAAAATTACAAGTCCAACGCCGCTCGCGTCGTCTATAGTATTGCTCGGACGCGTGGACCGATCGGGCGTGGAATTTTGCCCGTGGACCGATCGAGGGCATGAAACGAGGCGTGGACCGATCGGGGTCGAGAATTGAAGAGCGGACCCGTGTCCCGCGGGGAGTTCGAGAATGAATATCGACAGGATCCGGCTGTTGAACGGGACGGAGAATAAAAAAAAAAAAAAAAAAAAAAAAAAAAAAAAAAAAAAAATTACAAGTCCAACGCCGCTCGCGTCGTCTATAGTATTGCTCGGACGCGTGGACCGATCGGGCGTGGAATTTTGCCCGTGGACCGATCGAGGGCATGAAACGAGGCGTGGACCGATCGGGGTCGAGAATTGAAGAGCGGACCCGTGTCCCGCGGGGAGTTCGAGAATGAATATCGATAGGATCCGGCTGTTGAACGGGACGGAGAATAAAAAAAAAAAAAAAAAAAAAAAAAAAAAAAAAAAAAATTACAAGTCCAACGCCGCTCGCGTCGTCTATAGTATTGCTCGGACGCGTGGACCGATCGGGCGTGGAATTTTGCCCGTGGACCGATCGAGGGCATGAAACGAGGCGTGGACCGATCGGGGTCGAGAATTGAAGAGCGGACCCGTGTCCCGCGGGGAGTTCGAGAATGAATATCGACAGGATCCGGCTGTTGAACGGGACGGAGAATAAAAAAAAAAAAAAAAAAAAAAAAAAAAAAAAAAAAAAAAATTACAAGTCCAACGCCGCTCGCGTCGTCTATAGTATTGCTCGGACGCGTGGACCGATCGGGCGTGGAATTTTGCCCGTGGACCGATCGAGGGCATGAAACGAGGCGTGGACCGATCGGGGTCGAGAATTGAAGAGCGGACCCGTGTCCCGCGGGGAGTTCGAGAATGAATATCGATAGGATCCGGCTGTTGAACGGGACGGAGAATAAAAAAAAAAAAAAAAAAAAAAAAAAAAAAAAAAAAAAAAAAAATTACAAGTCCAACGCCGCTCGCGTCGTCTATAGTATTGCTCGGACGCGTGGACCGATCGGGCGTGGAATTTTGCCCGTGGACCGATCGAGGGCATGAAACGAGGCGTGGACCGATCGGGGTCGAGAATTGAAGAGCGGACCCGTGTCCCGCGGGGAGTTCGAGAATGAATATCGATAGGATCCGGCTGTTGAACGGGACGGAGAATAAAAAAAAAAAAAAAAAAAAAAAAAAAATTACAAGTCCAACGCCGCTCGCGTCGTCTATAGTATTGCTCGGACGCGTGGACCGATCGGGCGTGGAATTTCGCCCGTGGACCGATCGAGGGCATGAAACGAGGCGTGGACCGATCGGGGTCGAGAATTGAAGAGCGGACCCGTGTCCCGCGGGGAGTTCGAGAATGAATATCGATAGGATCCGGCTGTTGAACGGGACGGAGAATAAAAAAAAAAAAAAAAAAAAAAAAAAAAAAAAAAAAAAAATTACAAGTCCAACGCCGCTCGCGTCGTCTATAGTATTGCTCGGACGCGTGGACCGATCGGGCGTGGAATTTTGCCCGTGGACCGATCGAGGGCATGAAACGAGGCGTGGACCGATCGGGGTCGAGAATTGAAGAGCGGACCCGTGTCCCGCGGGGAGTTCGAGAATGAATATCGACAGGATCCGGCTGTTGAACGGGACGGAGAATAAAAAAAAAAAAAAAAAAAAAAAAAAAAAAAAAAAAAAAATTACAAGTCCAACGCCGCTCGCGTCGTCTATAGTATTGCTCGGACGCGTGGACCGATCGGGCGTGGAATTTTGCCCGTGGACCGATCGAGGGCATGAAACGAGGCGTGGACCGATCGGGGTCGAGAATTGAAGAGCGGACCCGTGTCCCGCGGGGAGTTCGAGAATGAATATCGACAGGATCCGGCTGTTGAACGGGACGGAGAAAAAAAAAAAAAAAAAAAAAAAAAAAAAAAAAAAAAAAAAAAATTACAAGTCCAACGCCGCTCGCGTCGTCTATAGTATTGCTCGGACGCGTGGACCGATCGGGCGTGGAATTTTGCCCGTGGACCGATCGAGGGCATGAAACGAGGCGTGGACCGATCGGGGTCGAGAATTGAAGAGCGGACCCGTGTCCCGCGGGGAGTTCGAGAATGAATATCGATAGGATCCGGCTGTTGAACGGGACGGAGAATAAAAAAAAAAAAAAAAAAAAAAAAAAAAAAAAAAAAAAAAATTACAAGTCCAACGCCGCTCGCGTCGTCTATAGTATTGCTCGGACGCGTGGACCGATCGGGCGTGGAATTTTGCCCGTGGACCGATCGAGGGCATGAAACGAGGCGTGGACCGATCGGGGTCGAGAATTGAAGAGCGGACCCGTGTCCCGCGGGGAGTTCGAGAATGAATATCGATAGGATCCGGCTGTTGAACGGGACGGAGAATAAAAAAAAAAAAAAAAAAAAAAAAAAAAAAAAAAAAAAAATTACAAGTCCAACGCCGCTCGCGTCGTCTATAGTATTGCTCGGACGCGTGGACCGATCGGGCGTGGAATTTTGCCCGTGGACCGATCGAGGGCATGAAACGAGGCGTGGACCGATCGGGGTCGAGAATTGAAGAGCGGACCCGTGTCCCGCGGGGAGTTCGAGAATGAATATCGATAGGATCCGGCTGTTGAACGGGACGGAGAATAAAAAAAAAAAAAAAAAAAAAAAAAAAAAAAAAAAAAAAATTACAAGTCCAACGCCGCTCGCGTCGTCTATAGTATTGCTCGGACGCGTGGACCGATCGGGCGTGGAATTTTGCCCGTGGACCGATCGAGGGCATGAAACGAGGCGTGGACCGATCGGGGTCGAGAATTGAAGAGCGGACCCGTGTCCCGCGGGGAGTTCGAGAATGAATATCGACAGGATCCGGCTGTTGAACGGGACGGAGAATAAAAAAAAAAAAAAAAAAAAAAAAAAAAAAAAAAAAAAAATTACAAGTCCAACGCCGCTCGCGTCGTCTATAGTATTGCTCGGACGCGTGGACCGATCGGGCGTGGAATTTTGCCCGTGGACCGATCGAGGGCATGAAACGAGGCGTGGACCGATCGGGGTCGAGAATTGAAGAGCGGACCCGTGTCCCGCGGGGAGTTCGAGAATGAATATCGATAGGATCCGGCTGTTGAACGGGACGGAGAATAAAAAAAAAAAAAAAAAAAAAAAAAAAAAAAAAAAAAAATTACAAGTCCAACGCCGCTCGCGTCGTCTATAGTATTGCTCGGACGCGTGGACCGATCGGGCGTGGAATTTTGCCCGTGGACCGATCGAGGGCATGAAACGAGGCGTGGACCGATCGGGGTCGAGAATTGAAGAGCGGACCCGTGTCCCGCGGGGAGTTCGAGAATGAATATCGACAGGATCCGGCTGTTGAACGGGACGGAGAATAAAAAAAAAAAAAAAAAAAAAAAAAAAAAAAAAAAAAAAATTACAAGTCCAACGCCGCTCGCGTCGTCTATAGTATTGCTCGGACGCGTGGACCGATCGGGCGTGGAATTTCGCCCGTGGACCGATCGAGGGCATGAAACGAGGCGTGGACCGATCGGGGTCGAGAATTGAAGAGCGGACCCGTGTCCCGCGGGGAGTTCGAGAATGAATATCGATAGGATCCGGCTGTTGAACGGGACGGAGAATAAAAAAAAAAAAAAAAAAAAAAAAAAAAAAAAAAAAAAAAATTACAAGTCCAACGCCGCTCGCGTCGTCTATAGTATTGCTCGGACGCGTGGACCGATCGGGCGTGGAATTTTGCCCGTGGACCGATCGAGGGCATGAAACGAGGCGTGGACCGATCGGGGTCGAGAATTGAAGAGCGGACCCGTGTCCCGCGGGGAGTTCGAGAATGAATATCGACAGGATCCGGCTGTTGAACGGGACGGAGAATAAAAAAAAAAAAAAAAAAAAAAAAAAAAAAAAAAAAAAAAATTACAAGTCCAACGCCGCTCGCGTCGTCTATAGTATTGCTCGGACGCGTGGACCGATCGGGCGTGGAATTTTGCCCGTGGACCGATCGAGGGCATGAAACGAGGCGTGGACCGATCGGGGTCGAGAATTGAAGAGCGGACCCGTGTCCCGCGGGGAGTTCGAGAATGAATATCGATAGGATCCGGCTGTTGAACGGGACGGAGAATAAAAAAAAAAAAAAAAAAAAAAAAAAAAAAAAAAAAAAAAATTACAAGTCCAACGCCGCTCGCGTCGTCTATAGTATTGCTCGGACGCGTGGACCGATCGGGCGTGGAATTTTGCCCGTGGACCGATCGAGGGCATGAAACGAGGCGTGGACCGATCGGGGTCGAGAATTGAAGAGCGGACCCGTGTCCCGCGGGGAGTTCGAGAATGAATATCGATAGGATCCGGCTGTTGAACGGGACGGAGAATAAAAAAAAAAAAAAAAAAAAAAAAAAAAAAAAAAAAAAAATTACAAGTCCAACGCCGCTCGCGTCGTCTATAGTATTGCTCGGACGCGTGGACCGATCGGGCGTGGAATTTTGCCCGTGGACCGATCGAGGGCATGAAACGAGGCGTGGACCGATCGGGGTCGAGAATTGAAGAGCGGACCCGTGTCCCGCGGGGAGTTCGAGAATGAATATCGACAGGATCCGGCTGTTGAACGGGACGGAGAATAAAAAAAAAAAAAAAAAAAAAAAAAAAAAAAAAAAAAAAAATTACAAGTCCAACGCCGCTCGCGTCGTCTATAGTATTGCTCGGACGCGTGGACCGATCGGGCGTGGAATTTTGCCCGTGGACCGATCGAGGGCATGAAACGAGGCGTGGACCGATCGGGGTCGAGAATTGAAGAGCGGACCCGTGTCCCGCGGGGAGTTCGAGAATGAATATCGATAGGATCCGGCTGTTGAACGGGACGGAGAATAAAAAAAAAAAAAAAAAAAAAAAAAAAAAAAAAAAAAAAAATTACAAGTCCAACGCCGCTCGCGTCGTCTATAGTATTGCTCGGACGCGTGGACCGATCGGGCGTGGAATTTTGCCCGTGGACCGATCGAGGGCATGAAACGAGGCGTGGACCGATCGGGGTCGAGAATTGAAGAGCGGACCCGTGTCCCGCGGGGAGTTCGAGAATGAATATCGACAGGATCCGGCTGTTGAACGGGACGGAGAATAAAAAAAAAAAAAAAAAAAAAAAAAAAAAAAAAAAAAAAATTACAAGTCCAACGCCGCTCGCGTCGTCTATAGTATTGCTCGGACGCGTGGACCGATCGGGCGTGGAATTTTGCCCGTGGACCGATCGAGGGCATGAAACGAGGCGTGGACCGATCGGGGTCGAGAATTGAAGAGCGGACCCGTGTCCCGCGGGGAGTTCGAGAATGAATATCGATAGGATCCGGCTGTTGAACGGGACGGAGAATAAAAAAAAAAAAAAAAAAAAAAAAAAAAAAAAAAAAAAAAATTACAAGTCCAACGCCGCTCGCGTCGTCTATAGTATTGCTCGGACGCGTGGACCGATCGGGCGTGGAATTTTGCCCGTGGACCGATCGAGGGCATGAAACGAGGCGTGGACCGATCGGGGTCGAGAATTGAAGAGCGGACCCGTGTCCCGCGGGGAGTTCGAGAATGAATATCGACAGGATCCGGCTGTTGAACGGGACGGAGAATAAAAAAAAAAAAAAAAAAAAAAAAAAAAAAAAAAAAAAAAAATTACAAGTCCAACGCCGCTCGCGTCGTCTATAGTATTGCTCGGACGCGTGGACCGATCGGGCGTGGAATTTTGCCCGTGGACCGATCGAGGGCATGAAACGAGGCGTGGACCGATCGGGGTCGAGAATTGAAGAGCGGACCCGTGTCCCGCGGGGAGTTCGAGAATGAATATCGATAGGATCCGGCTGTTGAACGGGACGGAGAATAAAAAAAAAAAAAAAAAAAAAAAAAAAAAAAAAAAAAAAAAATTACAAGTCCAACGCCGCTCGCGTCGTCTATAGTATTGCTCGGACGCGTGGACCGATCGGGCGTGGAATTTTGCCCGTGGACCGATCGAGGGCATGAAACGAGGCGTGGACCGATCGGGGTCGAGAATTGAAGAGCGGACCCGTGTCCCGCGGGGAGTTCGAGAATGAATATCGATAGGATCCGGCTGTTGAACGGGACGGAGAATAAAAAAAAAAAAAAAAAAAAAAAAAAAAAAAAAAAAAAAAATTACAAGTCCAACGCCGCTCGCGTCGTCTATAGTATTGCTCGGACGCGTGGACCGATCGGGCGTGGAATTTTGCCCGTGGACCGATCGAGGGCATGAAACGAGGCGTGGACCGATCGGGGTCGAGAATTGAAGAGCGGACCCGTGTCCCGCGGGGAGTTCGAGAATGAATATCGATAGGATCCGGCTGTTGAACGGGACGGAGAATAAAAAAAAAAAAAAAAAAAAAAAAAAAAAAAAAAAAAAAATTACAAGTCCAACGCCGCTCGCGTCGTCTATAGTATTGCTCGGACGCGTGGACCGATCGGGCGTGGAATTTTGCCCGTGGACCGATCGAGGGCATGAAACGAGGCGTGGACCGATCGGGGTCGAGAATTGAAGAGCGGACCCGTGTCCCGCGGGGAGTTCGAGAATGAATATCGATAGGATCCGGCTGTTGAACGGGACGGAGAATAAAAAAAAAAAAAAAAAAAAAAAAAAAAAAAAAAAAAAAATTACAAGTCCAACGCCGCTCGCGTCGTCTATAGTATTGCTCGGACGCGTGGACCGATCGGGCGTGGAATTTCGCCCGTGGACCGATCGAGGGCATGAAACGAGGCGTGGACCGATCGGGGTCGAGAATTGAAGAGCGGACCCGTGTCCCGCGGGGAGTTCGAGAATGAATATCGATAGGATCCGGCTGTTGAACGGGACGGAGAATAAAAAAAAAAAAAAAAAAAAAAAAAAAAAAAAAAAAAAAATTACAAGTCCAACGCCGCTCGCGTCGTCTATAGTATTGCTCGGACGCGTGGACCGATCGGGCGTGGAATTTTGCCCGTGGACCGATCGAGGGCATGAAACGAGGCGTGGACCGATCGGGGTCGAGAATTGAAGAGCGGACCCGTGTCCCGCGGGGAGTTCGAGAATGAATATCGACAGGATCCGGCTGTTGAACGGGACGGAGAATAAAAAAAAAAAAAAAAAAAAAAAAAAAAAAAAAAAAAAAATTACAAGTCCAACGCCGCTCGCGTCGTCTATAGTATTGCTCGGACGCGTGGACCGATCGGGCGTGGAATTTTGCCCGTGGACCGATCGAGGGCATGAAACGAGGCGTGGACCGATCGGGGTCGAGAATTGAAGAGCGGACCCGTGTCCCGCGGGGAGTTCGAGAATGAATATCGATAGGATCCGGCTGTTGAACGGGACGGAGAATAAAAAAAAAAAAAAAAAAAAAAAAAAAAAAAAAAAAAATTACAAGTCCAACGCCGCTCGCGTCGTCTATAGTATTGCTCGGACGCGTGGACCGATCGGGCGTGGAATTTTGCCCGTGGACCGATCGAGGGCATGAAACGAGGCGTGGACCGATCGGGGTCGAGAATTGAAGAGCGGACCCGTGTCCCGCGGGGAGTTCGAGAATGAATATCGACAGGATCCGGCTGTTGAACGGGACGGAGAATAAAAAAAAAAAAAAAAAAAAAAAAAAAAAAAAAAAAAAATTACAAGTCCAACGCCGCTCGCGTCGTCT
>CATOQI010000044.1:20000-31522 GCA_951802705.1 Netelia virgata | reverse complement strand
GATATTCATTCTCGAACTCCCCGCGGGACACGGGTCCGCTCTTCAATTCTCGACCCCGATCGGTCCACGCCTCGTTTCATGCCCTCGATCGGTCCACGGGCAAAATTCCACGCCCGATCGGGTCCACGCGTCCGAGCAATACTTAGACGACGCGAGCGGCGTTGGACTTGTAATTTTTTTTTTTTTTTTTTTTTTTTTTTTTTTTTTTTTTTATTCTACCGTCCCGTTCAAACAGCCGGATCCTATCGATATTCATTCTCGAACTCCCCGCGGGACACGGGTCCGCTCTTCAATTCTCGACCCCGATCGGTCCACGCCTCGTTTCATGCCCTCGATCGGTCCACGGGCGAAATTCCACGCCCGATCGGTCCACGCGTCCGAGCAATACTATAGACGACGCGAGCGGCGTTGGACTTGTAATTTTTTTTTTTTTTTTTTTTTTTTTTTTTTTTTTTTTTTTTTTTTTTTTTTTTTTTTATTCTCCGTCCCGTTCAACAGCCGGATCCTGTCGATATTCATTCTCGAACCTCCCCGCGGGACACGGGTCCGCTCTTCAATTCTCGACCCCGATCGGTCCACGCCTCGTTTCATGCCCTCGATCGGTCCACGGGCAAAATTCCACGCCCGATCGGTCCACGCGTCCGAGCAATACTATAGACGACGCGAGCGGCGTTGGACTTGTAATTTTTTTTTTTTTTTTTTTTTTTTTTTTTTTTTTTTTTTTTATTTCTCCGTCCCGTTCAACAGCCGGATCCTATCGATATTCATTCTCGAACTCCCCGCGGGACACGGGTCCGCTCTTCAATTCTCGACCCCGATCGGTCCACGCCTCGTTTCATGGCCCTCGATCGGTCCACGGGCGAAATTCCACGCCCGATCGTCCACGCGTCCGAGCAATACTATAGACGACGCAGAGCGGCGTTGGACTTGTAATTTTTTTTTTTTTTTTTTTTTTTTTTTTTTTTTTTTTTATTCTCCGTCCCGTTCAACAGCCGGATCCTATCGATATTCATTCTCGAACTCCCCGCGGGACACGGGTCCGCTCTTCAATTCTCGACCCCGATCGGTCCACGCCTCGTTCATGCCCTCGATCGGTCCACGGGCGAAATTCCACGCCCGATCGGTCCACGCGTCCGAGCAATACTATAGACGACGCGAGCGGCGTTGGACTTGTAATTTTTTTTTTTTTTTTTTTTTTTTTTTTTTTTTTTTATTCTCCGTCACCGTTCAACAGCCGGATCCTATCGATATTCATTCTCGAACTCCCCGCGGGACACGGGTCCGCTCTTCAATTCTCGACCCCGATCGGTCCACGCCTCGTTTCATGCCCTCGATCGGTCCACGGGCAAAATTCCACGCCCGATCGGTCCACGCGTCCGAGCAATACTATAGACGACGCGAGCGGCGTTGGACTTGTAATTTTTTTTTTTTTTTTTTTTTTTTTTTTTTTTTTTTTTTTATTCTCCGTCCCGTTCAACAGCCGGATCCTATCGATATTCATTCTCGAACTCCCCGCGGGACACGGGTCCGCTCTTCAATTCTCGACCCCGATCGGTCCACGCCTCGTTTCATGCCCTCGATCGGTCCACGGGCGAAATTCCACGCCCGATCGGTCCACGCGTCCGAGCAATACTATAGACGACGCGAGGCGGCGTTGGACTTGTAATTTTTTTTTTTTTTTTTTTTTTTTTTTTTTTTTTTTTTTTTTTTTTTTTTTTTTTTTATTCTCCGGTCCCGTTCAACAGCCGGATCCTGTCGATATTCATTCTCGAACTCCCCGCGGGACACGGGTCCGCTCTTCAATTCTCGACCCCGATCGGTCCACGCCTCGTTTCATGCCCTCGATCGGTCCACGGGCAAAATTCCACGCCCGATCGGTCCACGCGTCCGAGCAATACTATAGACGACGCGAGCGGCGTTGGACTTGTAATTTTTTTTTTTTTTTTTTTTTTTTTTTTTTTTTTTTTTTTATTCTCCGTCCGTTCAACAGCCGGATCCTATCGATATTCATTCTCGAACTCCCCGCGGGACACGGGTCCGCTCTTCAATTCTCGACCCCGATCGGTCCACGCCTCGTTTCATGCCCTCGATCGGTCCACGGGCGAAATTCCACGCCCGATCGGTCCACGCGTCCGAGCAATACTATAGACGACGCGAGCGGCGTTGGACTTGTAATTTTTTTTTTTTTTTTTTTTTTTTTTTTTTTTTTTTTTATTCTCCGTCCCGTTCAACAGCCGGATCCTATCGATATTCATTCTCGAACTCCCACGCGGGACACGGGTCCGCTCTTCAATTCTCGACCCCGATCGGTCCACGCCTCGTTTCATGCCCTCGATCGGTCCACGGCCGAAATTCCACGCCCGATCGGTCCACGCGTCCGAGCAATACTATAGACGACGCGAGCGGCGTTGGACTTGTAATTTTTTTTTTTTTTTTTTTTTTTTTTTTTTTTTTTTTTTTTATTCTCCGTCCCGTTCAACAGCCGGATCCTATCGATATTCATTCTCGAACTCCCCGCGGGACACGGGTCCGCTCTTCAATTCTCGACCCCGATCGGTCCACGCCTCGTTTCATGCCCTCGATCGGTCCACGGGCAAAATTCACGCCCGATCGGTCCACGCGTCCGAGCAATACTATAGACGACGCGAGCGGCGTTTGGACTTGTAATTTTTTTTTTTTTTTTTTTTTTTTTTTTTTTTTTTTTTTATTCTCCGTCCCGTTCAAACAGCCGGATCCTATCGATATTCATTCTCGAACTCCCCGCGGGACACGGGTCCGCTCTTCAATTCTCGACCCCGATCGGTCCACGCCTCGTTCATGCCCTCGATCGGTCCACGGGCGAAATTCCACGCCCGATCGGTCCACGCGTCCGAGCAATACTATAGACGACGCGAGCGGCGTTGGACTTGTAATTTTTTTTTTTTTTTTTTTTTTTTTTTTTTTTTTTTTTTATTCTCCGTCCCGTTCAACAGCCGGATCCTATCGATATTCATTCTCGAACTACCCCCGCGGGACACGGGTCCGCTCTTCAATTCTCGACCCCCGATCGGTCCACGCCTCGTTTCATGCCCTCGATCGGTCCACGGCGAAATTCCACGCCCGATCGGTCCACGCGTCCGAGCAATACTATAGACGACGCGAGCGGCGTTGGACTTGTAATTTTTTTTTTTTTTTTTTTTTTTTTTTTTTTTTTTTTTTTTATTCTCCGTCCCGTTCAACAGCCGGATCCTATCGATATTCATTCTCGAACTCCCCGCGGGACACGGGTCCGCTCTTCAATTCTCGACCCCGATCGGTCCACGCCTCGTTTCATGCCCTCGATCGGTCCCACGGGCAAAATTCCACGCCCGATCGGTCCACGCGTCCGAGCAATACTATAGACGACGCGAGCGGCGTTGGACTTGTAATTTTTTTTTTTTTTTTTTTTTTTTTTTTTTTTTTTTTTTTTATTCTCCGTCCCGTTCAACAGCCGGATCCTATCGATATTCATTCTCGAACTCCCCGCGGGACACGGGTCCGCTCTTCAATTCTCGACCCCGATCGGTCCACGCCTCGTTTCATGCCCTCGATCGGTCCACGGGCAAAATTCCACGCCCGATCGGTCCCACGCGTCCGAGCAATTACTATAGACGACGCGAGCGGCGTTGGACTTGTAATTTTTTTTTTTTTTTTTTTTTTTTTTTTTTTTTTTTTTTTTTTATTCTCCGTCCCGTTCAACAGCCGGATCCTATCGATATTCATTCTCGAACTCCCCGCGGGACACGGTCCGCTCTTCAATTCTCGACCCCGATCGGTCCACGCCTCGTTTCATGCCCTCGATCGGTCCACGGGCAAAATTCCACGCCCGATCGGTCCACGCGTCCGAGCAATACTATAGACGACGCGAGCGGCGTTGGACTTGTAATTTTTTTTTTTTTTTTTTTTTTTTTTTTTTTTTTTTTTTTATTCTCCGTCCCGTTCAACAGCCGGATCCTATCGATATTCATTCTCGAACTCCCCGCGGGACACGGGTCCGCTCTTCAATTCTCGACCCCGATCGGTCCACGCCTCGTTTCATGCCCTCGATCGGTCCACGGGCAAAATTCCACGCCCGATCGGTCCACGCGTCCGAGCAATACTATAGACGACGCGAGCGGCGTTGGACTTGTAATTTTTTTTTTTTTTTTTTTTTTTTTTTTTTTTTTTTTTTTATTCTCCGTCCCGTTCAACAGCCGGATCCTATCGATATTCATTCTCGAACTCCCCGCGGGACACGGGTCCGCTCTTCAATTCTCGACCCCGATCGGTCCACGCCTCGTTTCATGCCCTCGATCGGTCCACGGGCAAAATTCCACGCCCGATCGGTCCACGCGTCCGAGCAATACTATAGACGACGCGAGCGGCGTTGGACTTGTAATTTTTTTTTTTTTTTTTTTTTTTTTTTTTTTTTTTTTTTTTATTCTCCGTCCCGTTCAACAGCCGGATCCTGTCGATATTCATTCTCGAACTCCCCGCGGGACACGGGTCCGCTCTTCAATTCTCGACCCCGATCGGTCCACGCCTCGTTTCATGCCCTCGATCGGTCCACGGGCAAAATTCCACGCCCGATCGGTCCACGCGTCGAGCAATACTATAGACGACGCGAGCGGCGTTGGACTTGTAATTTTTTTTTTTTTTTTTTTTTTTTTTTTTTTTTTTTTTTTATTCTCCGTCCCGTTCAACAGCCGGATCCTATCGATATTCATTCTCGAACTCCCCGCGGGACACGGGTCCGCTCTTCAATTCTCGACCCCGATCGGTCCACGCCTCGTTTCATGCCCTCGATCGGTCCACGGGCAAAATTCCACGCCCGATCGGTCCACGCGTCCGAGCAATACTATAGACGACGCGAGCGGCGTTGGACTTGTAATTTTTTTTTTTTTTTTTTTTTTTTTTTTTTTTTTTTTTTTTATTCTCCGTCCGTTCAACAGGCCGGATCCTAGTCGATATTCATTCTCGAACTCCCCGCGGGACACGGGTCCGCTCTTCAATTCTCGACCCCGATCGGTCCACGCCTCGTTTCATGCCCTCGATCGGTCCACGGGCAAAATTCCACGCCCGATCGGTCCACGCGTCCGAGCAATACTATAGACGACGCGAGCGGCGTTGGACTTGTAATTTTTTTTTTTTTTTTTTTTTTTTTTTTTTTTTTTTTTTTTATTCTCCGTCCCGTTCAACAGCCGGATCCTATCGATATTCATTCTCGAACTCCCCGCGGGACACGGGTCCGCTCTTCAATTCTCGACCCCGATCGGTCCACGCCTCGTTTCATGCCCTCGATCGGTCCACGGGCGAAATTCCACGCCCGATCGGTCCACGCGTCCGAGCAATACTATAGACGACGCGAGCGGCGTTGGACTTGTAATTTTTTTTTTTTTTTTTTTTTTTTTTTTTTTTTTTTTTTTATTCTCCGTCCGTTCAACAGCCGGATCCTGTCGATATTCATTCTCGAACTCCCCGCGGGACACGGGTCCGCTCTGGTCCGCTCTTCAATTCTCGACCCCGATCGGTCCACGCCTCGTTTCATGCCCTCGATCGGTCCACGGGCAAAATTCCACGCCCGATCGGTCCACGCGTCCGAGCAATACTATAGACGACGCGAGCGGCGTTGGACTTGTAATTTTTTTTTTTTTTTTTTTTTTTTTTTTTTTTTTTTTTTTTATTCTCCGTCCCGTTCAACAGCCGGATCCTATCGATATTCATTCTCGAACTCCCCGCGGGACACGGGTCCGCTCTTCAATTCTCGACCCCGATCGGTCCACGCCTCGTTTCATGCCCTCGATCGGTCCACGGGCAAAATTCCACGCCCGATCGGTCCACGCGTCCGAGCAATACTATAGACGACGCGAGCGGCGTTGGACTTGTAATTTTTTTTTTTTTTTTTTTTTTTTTTTTTTTTTTTTTTTTATTCTCCGTCCCGTTCAACAGCCGGATCCTGTCGATATTCATTCTCGAACTCCCCGCGGGACACGGGTCCGCTCTTCAATTCTCGACCCCGATCGGTCCACGCCTCGTTTCATGCCCTCGATCGGTCCACGGGCAAAATTCCACGCCCGATCGGTCCACGCGTCCGAGCAATACTATAGACGACGCGAGCGGCGTTGGACTTGTAATTTTTTTTTTTTTTTTTTTTTTTTTTTTTTTTTTTTTTTTATTCTCCGTCCCGTTCAACAGCCGGATCCTATCGATATTCATTCTCGAACTCCCCGCGGGACACGGGTCCGCTCTTCAATTCTCGACCCCGATCGGTCCACGCCTCGTTTCATGCCCTCGATCGGTCCACGGGCAAAATTCCACGCCCGATCGGTCCACGCGTCCGAGCAATACTATAGACGACGCGAGCGGCGTTGGACTTGTAATTTTTTTTTTTTTTTTTTTTTTTTTTTTTTTTTTTTTTTTTATTCTCCGTCCCGTTCAACAGCCGGATCCTATCGATATTCATTCTCGAACTCCCCGCGGGACACGGGTCCGCTCTTCAATTCTCGACCCCGATCGGTCCACGCCTCGTTTCATGCCCTCGATCGGTCCACGGGCAAAATTCCACGCCCGATCGGTCCACGCGTCCGAGCAATACTATAGACGACGCGAGCGGCGTTGGACTTGTAATTTTTTTTTTTTTTTTTTTTTTTTTTTTTTTTTTTTTTTTTATTCTCCGTCCCGTTCAACAGCCGGATCCTGTCGATATTCATTCTCGAACTCCCCGCGGGACACGGGTCCGCTCTTCAATTCTCGACCCCGATCGGTCCACGCCTCGTTTCATGCCCTCGATCGGTCCACGGGCAAAATTCCACGCCCGATCGGTCCACGCGTCCGAGCAATACTATAGACGACGCGAGCGGCGTTGGACTTGTAATTTTTTTTTTTTTTTTTTTTTTTTTTTTTTTTTTTTTTTTTATTCTCCGTCCCGTTCAACAGCCGGATCCTATCGATATTCATTCTCGAACTCCCCGCGGGACACGGGTCCGCTCTTCAATTCTCGACCCCGATCGGTCCACGCCTCGTTTCATGCCCTCGATCGGTCCACGGGCAAAATTCCACGCCCGATCGGTCCACGCGTCCGAGCAATACTATAGACGACGCGAGCGGCGTTGGACTTGTAATTTTTTTTTTTTTTTTTTTTTTTTTTTTTTTTTTTTTTTTATTCTCCGTCCCGTTCAACAGCCGGATCCTGTCGATATTCATTCTCGAACTCCCCGCGGGACACGGGTCCGCTCTTCAATTCTCGACCCCGATCGGTCCACGCCTCGTTTCATGCCCTCGATCGGTCCACGGGCAAAATTCCACGCCCGATCGGTCCACGCGTCCGAGCAATACTATAGACGACGCGAGCGGCGTTGGACTTGTAATTTTTTTTTTTTTTTTTTTTTTTTTTTTTTTTTTTTTTTTATTCTCCGTCCCGTTCAACAGCCGGATCCTATCGATATTCATTCTCGAACTCCCCGCGGGACACGGGTCCGCTCTTCAATTCTCGACCCCGATCGGTCCACGCCTCGTTTCATGCCCTCGATCGGTCCACGGGCAAAATTCCACGCCCGATCGGTCCACGCGTCCGAGCAATACTATAGACGACGCGAGCGGCGTTGGACTTGTAATTTTTTTTTTTTTTTTTTTTTTTTTTTTTTTTTTTTTTTTTATTCTCCGTCCCGTTCAACAGCCGGATCCTGTCGATATTCATTCTCGAACTCCCCGCGGGACACGGGTCCGCTCTTCAATTCTCGACCCCGATCGGTCCACGCCTCGTTTCATGCCCTCGATCGGTCCACGGGCAAAATTCCACGCCCGATCGGTCCACGCGTCCGAGCAATACTATAGACGACGCGAGCGGCGTTGGACTTGTAATTTTTTTTTTTTTTTTTTTTTTTTTTTTTTTTTTTTTTTTTATTCTCCGTCCCGTTCAACAGCCGGATCCTATCGATATTCATTCTCGAACTCCCCGCGGGACACGGGTCCGCTCTTCAATTCTCGACCCCGATCGGTCCACGCCTCGTTTCATGCCCTCGATCGGTCCACGGGCGAAATTCCACGCCCGATCGGTCCACGCGTCCGAGCAATACTATAGACGACGCGAGCGGCGTTGGACTTGTAATTTTTTTTTTTTTTTTTTTTTTTTTTTTTTTTTTTTTTTATTCTCCGTCCCGTTCAACAGCCGGATCCTGTCGATATTCATTCTCGAACTCCCCGCGGGACACGGGTCCGCTCTTCAATTCTCGACCCCGATCGGTCCACGCCTCGTTTCATGCCCTCGATCGGTCCACGGGCAAAATTCCACGCCCGATCGGTCCACGCGTCCGAGCAATACTATAGACGACGCGAGCGGCGTTGGACTTGTAATTTTTTTTTTTTTTTTTTTTTTTTTTTTTTTTTTTTTTTTATTCTCCGTCCCGTTCAACAGCCGGATCCTATCGATATTCATTCTCGAACTCCCCGCGGGACACGGGTCCGCTCTTCAATTCTCGACCCCGATCGGTCCACGCCTCGTTTCATGCCCTCGATCGGTCCACGGGCAAAATTCCACGCCCGATCGGTCCACGCGTCCGAGCAATACTATAGACGACGCGAGCGGCGTTGGACTTGTAATTTTTTTTTTTTTTTTTTTTTTTTTTTTTTTTTTTATTCTCCGTCCCGTTCAACAGCCGGATCCTATCGATATTCATTCTCGAACTCCCCGCGGGACACGGGTCCGCTCTTCAATTCTCGACCCCGATCGGTCCACGCCTCGTTTCATGCCCTCGATCGGTCCACGGGCAAAATTCCACGCCCGATCGGTCCACGCGTCCGAGCAATACTATAGACGACGCGAGCGGCGTTGGACTTGTAATTTTTTTTTTTTTTTTTTTTTTTTTTTTTTTTTTTTTTTTTTTATTCTCCGTCCCGTTCAACAGCCGGATCCTGTCGATATTCATTCTCGAACTCCCCGCGGGACACGGGTCCGCTCTTCAATTCTCGACCCCGATCGGTCCACGCCTCGTTTCATGCCCTCGATCGGTCCACGGGCAAAATTCCACGCCCGATCGGTCCACGCGTCCGAGCAATACTATAGACGACGCGAGCGGCGTTGGACTTGTAATTTTTTTTTTTTTTTTTTTTTTTTTTTTTTTTTTTTTTTTTATTCTCCGTCCCGTTCAACAGCCGGATCCTATCGATATTCATTCTCGAACTCCCCGCGGGACACGGGTCCGCTCTTCAATTCTCGACCCCGATCGGTCCACGCCTCGTTTCATGCCCTCGATCGGTCCACGGGCAAAATTCCACGCCCGATCGGTCCACGCGTCCGAGCAATACTATAGACGACGCGAGCGGCGTTGGACTTGTAATTTTTTTTTTTTTTTTTTTTTTTTTTTTTTTTTTTTTTTTTATTCTCCGTCCCGTTCAACAGCCGGATCCTGTCGATATTCATTCTCGAACTCCCCGCGGGACACGGGTCCGCTCTTCAATTCTCGACCCCGATCGGTCCACGCCTCGTTTCATGCCCTCGATCGGTCCACGGGCAAAATTCCACGCCCGATCGGTCCACGCGTCCGAGCAATACTATAGACGACGCGAGCGGCGTTGGACTTGTAATTTTTTTTTTTTTTTTTTTTTTTTTTTTTTTTTTTTTTTTATTCTCCGTCCCGTTCAACAGCCGGATCCTATCGATATTCATTCTCGAACTCCCCGCGGGACACGGGTCCGCTCTTCAATTCTCGACCCCGATCGGTCCACGCCTCGTTTCATGCCCTCGATCGGTCCACGGGCAAAATTCCACGCCCGATCGGTCCACGCGTCCGAGCAATACTATAGACGACGCGAGCGGCGTTGGACTTGTAATTTTTTTTTTTTTTTTTTTTTTTTTTTTTTTTTTTTTTTTATTCTCCGTCCCGTTCAACAGCCGGATCCTGTCGATATTCATTCTCGAACTCCCCGCGGGACACGGGTCCGCTCTTCAATTCTCGACCCCGATCGGTCCACGCCTCGTTTCATGCCCTCGATCGGTCCACGGGCAAAATTCCACGCCCGATCGGTCCACGCGTCCGAGCAATACTATAGACGACGCGAGCGGCGTTGGACTTGTAATTTTTTTTTTTTTTTTTTTTTTTTTTTTTTTTTTTTTTTTTATTCTCCGTCCCGTTCAACAGCCGGATCCTATCGATATTCATTCTCGAACTCCCCGCGGGACACGGGTCCGCTCTTCAATTCTCGACCCCGATCGGTCCACGCCTCGTTTCATGCCCTCGATCGGTCCACGGGCAAAATTCCACGCCCGATCGGTCCACGCGTCCGAGCAATACTATAGACGACGCGAGCGGCGTTGGACTTGTAATTTTTTTTTTTTTTTTTTTTTTTTTTTTTTTTTTTTTTTTTATTCTCCGTCCCGTTCAACAGCCGGATCCTGTCGATATTCATTCTCGAACTCCCCGCGGGACACGGGTCCGCTCTTCAATTCTCGACCCCGATCGGTCCACGCCTCGTTTCATGCCCTCGATCGGTCCACGGGCAAAATTCCACGCCCGATCGGTCCACGCGTCCGAGCAATACTATAGACGACGCGAGCGGCGTTGGACTTGTAATTTTTTTTTTTTTTTTTTTTTTTTTTTTTTTTTTTTTTTTTATTCTCCGTCCCGTTCAACAGCCGGATCCTATCGATATTCATTCTCGAACTCCCCGCGGGACACGGGTCCGCTCTTCAATTCTCGACCCCGATCGGTCCACGCCTCGTTTCATGCCCTCGATCGGTCCACGGGCGAAATTCCACGCCCGATCGGTCCACGCGTCCGAGCAATACTATAGACGACGCGAGCGGCGTTGGACTTGTAATTTTTTTTTTTTTTTTTTTTTTTTTTTTTTTTTTTTTTTTATTCTCCGTCCCGTTCAACAGCCGGATCCTGTCGATATTCATTCTCGAACTCCCCGCGGGACACGGGTCCGCTCTTCAATTCTCGACCCCGATCGGTCCACGCCTCGTTTCATGCCCTCGATCGGTCCACGGGCAAAATTCCACGCCCGATCGGTCCACGCGTCCGAGCAATACTATAGACGACGCGAGCGGCGTTGGACTTGTAATTTTTTTTTTTTTTTTTTTTTTTTTTTTTTTTTTTTTTTTTATTCTCCGTCCCGTTCAACAGCCGGATCCTATCGATATTCATTCTCGAACTCCCCGCGGGACACGGGTCCGCTCTTCAATTCTCGACCCCGATCGGTCCACGCCTCGTTTCATGCCCTCGATCGGTCCACGGGCAAAATTCCACGCCCGATCGGTCCACGCGTCCGAGCAATACTATAGACGACGCGAGCGGCGTTGGACTTGTAATTTTTTTTTTTTTTTTTTTTTTTTTTTTTTTTTTATTCTCCGTCCCGTTCAACAGCCGGATCCTATCGATATTCATTCTCGAACTCCCCGCGGGACACGGGTCCGCTCTTCAATTCTCGACCCCGATCGGTCCACGCCTCGTTTCATGCCCTCGATCGGTCCACGGGCAAAATTCCACGCCCGATCGGTCCACGCGTCCGAGCAATACTATAGACGA
>CATOQI010000044.1:0-10000 GCA_951802705.1 Netelia virgata | reverse complement strand
CAAAATTCCACGCCCGATCGGTCCACGCGTCCGAGCAATACTATAGACGACGCGAGCGGCGTTGGACTTGTAATTTTTTTTTTTTTTTTTTTTTTTTTTTTTTTTATTTTTTTTATTCTCCGTCCCGTTCAACAGCCGGATCCTATCGATATTCATTCTCGAACTCCCCGCGGGACACGGGTCCGCTCTTCAATTCTCGACCCCGATCGGTCCACGCCTCGTTTCATGCCCTCGATCGGTCCACGGGCAAAATTCCACGCCCGATCGGTCCACGCGTCCGAGCAATACTATAGACGACGCGAGCGGCGTTGGACTTGTAATTTTTTTTTTTTTTTTTTTTTTTTTTTTTTTTTTTTTTTTTATTCTCCGTCCCGTTCAACAGCCGGATCCTGTCGATATTCATTCTCGAACTCCCCGCGGGACACGGGTCCGCTCTTCAATTCTCGACCCCGATCGGTCCACGCCTCGTTTCATGCCCTCGATCGGTCCACGGGCAAAATTCCACGCCCGATCGGTCCACGCGTCCGAGCAATACTATAGACGACGCGAGCGGCGTTGGACTTGTAATTTTTTTTTTTTTTTTTTTTTTTTTTTTTTTTTTTTTTTTATTCTCCGTCCCGTTCAACAGCCGGATCCTATCGATATTCATTCTCGAACTCCCCGCGGGACACGGGTCCGCTCTTCAATTCTCGACCCCGATCGGTCCACGCCTCGTTTCATGCCCTCGATCGGTCCACGGGCAAAATTCCACGCCCGATCGGTCCACGCGTCCGAGCAATACTATAGACGACGCGAGCGGCGTTGGACTTGTAATTTTTTTTTTTTTTTTTTTTTTTTTTTTTTTTTTTTTTTTATTCTCCGTCCCGTTCAACAGCCGGATCCTGTCGATATTCATTCTCGAACTCCCCGCGGGACACGGGTCCGCTCTTCAATTCTCGACCCCGATCGGTCCACGCCTCGTTTCATGCCCTCGATCGGTCCACGGGCAAAATTCCACGCCCGATCGGTCCACGCGTCCGAGCAATACTATAGACGACGCGAGCGGCGTTGGACTTGTAATTTTTTTTTTTTTTTTTTTTTTTTTTTTTTTTTTTTTTTTTATTCTCCGTCCCGTTCAACAGCCGGATCCTATCGATATTCATTCTCGAACTCCCCGCGGGACACGGGTCCGCTCTTCAATTCTCGACCCCGATCGGTCCACGCCTCGTTTCATGCCCTCGATCGGTCCACGGGCAAAATTCCACGCCCGATCGGTCCACGCGTCCGAGCAATACTATAGACGACGCGAGCGGCGTTGGACTTGTAATTTTTTTTTTTTTTTTTTTTTTTTTTTTTTTTTTTTTTTTTTATTCTCCGTCCCGTTCAACAGCCGGATCCTGTCGATATTCATTCTCGAACTCCCCGCGGGACACGGGTCCGCTCTTCAATTCTCGACCCCGATCGGTCCACGCCTCGTTTCATGCCCTCGATCGGTCCACGGGCAAAATTCCACGCCCGATCGGTCCACGCGTCCGAGCAATACTATAGACGACGCGAGCGGCGTTGGACTTGTAATTTTTTTTTTTTTTTTTTTTTTTTTTTTTTTTTTTTTTTTATTCTCCGTCCCGTTCAACAGCCGGATCCTGTCGATATTCATTCTCGAACTCCCCGCGGGACACGGGTCCGCTCTTCAATTCTCGACCCCGATCGGTCCACGCCTCGTTTCATGCCCTCGATCGGTCCACGGGCAAAATTCCACGCCCGATCGGTCCACGCGTCCGAGCAATACTATAGACGACGCGAGCGGCGTTGGACTTGTAATTTTTTTTTTTTTTTTTTTTTTTTTTTTTTTTTTTTTTTTTATTCTCCGTCCCGTTCAACAGCCGGATCCTATCGATATTCATTCTCGAACTCCCCGCGGGACACGGGTCCGCTCTTCAATTCTCGACCCCGATCGGTCCACGCCTCGTTTCATGCCCTCGATCGGTCCACGGGCAAAATTCCACGCCCGATCGGTCCACGCGTCCGAGCAATCCTATAGACGACGCGAGCGGCGTTGGACTTGTAATTTTTTTTTTTTTTTTTTTTTTTTTTTTTTTTTTTTTTTTTATTCTCCGTCCCGTTCAACAGCCGGATCCTGTCGATATTCATTCTCGAACTCCCCGCGGGACACGGGTCCGCTCTTCAATTCTCGACCCCGATCGGTCCACGCCTCGTTTCATGCCCTCGATCGGTCCACGGGCAAAATTCCACGCCCGATCGGTCCACGCGTCCGAGCAATACTATAGACGACGCGAGCGGCGTTGGACTTGTAATTTTTTTTTTTTTTTTTTTTTTTTTTTTTTTTTTTTTTTTATTCTCCGTCCCGTTCAACAGCCGGATCCTGTCGATATTCATTCTCGAACTCCCCGCGGGACACGGGTCCGCTCTTCAATTCTCGACCCCGATCGGTCCACGCCTCGTTTCATGCCCTCGATCGGTCCACGGGCAAAATTCCACGCCCGATCGGTCCACGCGTCCGAGCAATACTATAGACGACGCGAGCGGCGTTGGACTTGTAATTTTTTTTTTTTTTTTTTTTTTTTTTTTTTTTTTTTTTTTTTATTCTCCGTCCCGTTCAACAGCCGGATCCTATCGATATTCATTCTCGAACTCCCCGCGGGACACGGGTCCGCTCTTCAATTCTCGACCCCGATCGGTCCACGCCTCGTTTCATGCCCTCGATCGGTCCACGGGCAAAATTCCACGCCCGATCGGTCCACGCGTCCGAGCAATACTATAGACGACGCGAGCGGCGTTGGACTTGTAATTTTTTTTTTTTTTTTTTTTTTTTTTTTTTTTTTTTTTTTTATTCTCCGTCCCGTTCAACAGCCGGATCCTATCGATATTCATTCTCGAACTCCCCGCGGGACACGGGTCCGCTCTTCAATTCTCGACCCCGATCGGTCCACGCCTCGTTTCATGCCCTCGATCGGTCCACGGGCAAAATTCCACGCCCGATCGGTCCACGCGTCCGAGCAATACTATAGACGACGCGAGCGGCGTTGGACTTGTAATTTTTTTTTTTTTTTTTTTTTTTTTTTTTTTTTTTTTTTTTATTCTCCGTCCCGTTCAACAGCCGGATCCTGTCGATATTCATTCTCGAACTCCCCGCGGGACACGGGTCCGCTCTTCAATTCTCGACCCCGATCGGTCCACGCCTCGTTTCATGCCCTCGATCGGTCCACGGGCAAAATTCCACGCCCGATCGGTCCACGCGTCCGAGCAATACTATAGACGACGCGAGCGGCGTTGGACTTGTAATTTTTTTTTTTTTTTTTTTTTTTTTTTTTTTTTTTTTTATTCTCCGTCCCGTTCAACAGCCGGATCCTATCGATATTCATTCTCGAACTCCCCGCGGGACACGGGTCCGCTCTTCAATTCTCGACCCCGATCGGTCCACGCCTCGTTTCATGCCCTCGATCGGTCCACGGGCAAAATTCCACGCCCG
The DNA here is from genome assembly GCA_951802705.1 of Netelia virgata. Classification (NCBI taxonomy): domain Eukaryota; kingdom Metazoa; phylum Arthropoda; class Insecta; order Hymenoptera; family Ichneumonidae; genus Netelia; species Netelia virgata. Next base: position 6,531 of record CATOQI010000044.1, on the reverse strand, counting down.
ATCGGTCCACGCGTCCGAGCAATACTATAGACGACGCGAGCGGCGTTGGACTTGTAATTTTTTTTTTTTTTTTTTTTTTTTTTTTTTTTTTTTTTTATTCTCCGTCCCGTTCAACAGCCGGATCCTGTCGATATTCATTCTCGAACTCCCCGCGGGACACGGGTCCGCTCTTCAATTCTCGACCCCGATCGGTCCACGCCTCGTTTCATGCCCTCGATCGGTCCACGGGCAAAATTCCACGCCCGATCGGTCCACGCGTCCGAGCAATACTATAGACGACGCGAGCGGCGTTGGACTTGTAATTTTTTTTTTTTTTTTTTTTTTTTTTTTTTTTTTTTTTTTTATTCTCCGTCCCGTTCAACAGCCGGATCCTATCGATATTCATTCTCGAACTCCCCGCGGGACACGGGTCCGCTCTTCAATTCTCGACCCCGATCGGTCCACGCCTCGTTTCATGCCCTCGATCGGTCCACGGGCAAAATTCCACGCCCGATCGGTCCACGCGTCCGAGCAATACTATAGACGACGCGAGCGGCGTTGGACTTGTAATTTTTTTTTTTTTTTTTTTTTTTTTTTTTTTTTTTTTTTTATTCTCCGTCCCGTTCAACAGCCGGATCCTGTCGATATTCATTCTCGAACTCCCCGCGGGACACGGGTCCGCTCTTCAATTCTCGACCCCGATCGGTCCACGCCTCGTTTCATGCCCTCGATCGGTCCACGGGCAAAATTCCACGCCCGATCGGTCCACGCGTCCGAGCAATACTATAGACGACGCGAGCGGCGTTGGACTTGTAATTTTTTTTTTTTTTTTTTTTTTTTTTTTTTTTTTTTTTTTATTCTCCGTCCCGTTCAACAGCCGGATCCTATCGATATTCATTCTCGAACTCCCCGCGGGACACGGGTCCGCTCTTCAATTCTCGACCCCGATCGGTCCACGCCTCGTTTCATGCCCTCGATCGGTCCACGGGCGAAATTCCACGCCCGATCGGTCCACGCGTCCGAGCAATACTATAGACGACGCGAGCGGCGTTGGACTTGTAATTTTTTTTTTTTTTTTTTTTTTTTTTTTTTTTTTTTTTTATTCTCCGTCCCGTTCAACAGCCGGATCCTGTCGATATTCATTCTCGAACTCCCCGCGGGACACGGGTCCGCTCTTCAATTCTCGACCCCGATCGGTCCACGCCTCGTTTCATGCCCTCGATCGGTCCACGGGCAAAATTCCACGCCCGATCGGTCCACGCGTCCGAGCAATACTATAGACGACGCGAGCGGCGTTGGACTTGTAATTTTTTTTTTTTTTTTTTTTTTTTTTTTTTTTTTTTTTTTATTCTCCGTCCCGTTCAACAGCCGGATCCTATCGATATTCATTCTCGAACTCCCCGCGGGACACGGGTCCGCTCTTCAATTCTCGACCCCGATCGGTCCACGCCTCGTTTCATGCCCTCGATCGGTCCACGGGCAAAATTCCACGCCCGATCGGTCCACGCGTCCGAGCAATACTATAGACGACGCGAGCGGCGTTGGACTTGTAATTTTTTTTTTTTTTTTTTTTTTTTTTTTTTTTTTTTTTTTATTCTCCGTCCCGTTCAACAGCCGGATCCTGTCGATATTCATTCTCGAACTCCCCGCGGGACACGGGTCCGCTCTTCAATTCTCGACCCCGATCGGTCCACGCCTCGTTTCATGCCCTCGATCGGTCCACGGGCAAAATTCCACGCCCGATCGGTCCACGCGTCCGAGCAATACTATAGACGACGCGAGCGGCGTTGGACTTGTAATTTTTTTTTTTTTTTTTTTTTTTTTTTTTTTTTTTTTTATTCTCCGTCCCGTTCAACAGCCGGATCCTATCGATATTCATTCTCGAACTCCCCGCGGGACACGGGTCCGCTCTTCAATTCTCGACCCCGATCGGTCCACGCCTCGTTTCATGCCCTCGATCGGTCCACGGGCAAAATTCCACGCCCGATCGGTCCACGCGTCCGAGCAATACTATAGACGACGCGAGCGGCGTTGGACTTGTAATTTTTTTTTTTTTTTTTTTTTTTTTTTTTTTTTTTTTTTTTATTCTCCGTCCCGTTCAACAGCCGGATCCTGTCGATATTCATTCTCGAACTCCCCGCGGGACACGGGTCCGCTCTTCAATTCTCGACCCCGATCGGTCCACGCCTCGTTTCATGCCCTCGATCGGTCCACGGGCAAAATTCCACGCCCGATCGGTCCACGCGTCCGAGCAATACTATAGACGACGCGAGCGGCGTTGGACTTGTAATTTTTTTTTTTTTTTTTTTTTTTTTTTTTTTTTTTTTTTATTCTCCGTCCCGTTCAACAGCCGGATCCTATCGATATTCATTCTCGAACTCCCCGCGGGACACGGGTCCGCTCTTCAATTCTCGACCCCGATCGGTCCACGCCTCGTTTCATGCCCTCGATCGGTCCACGGGCAAAATTCCACGCCCGATCGGTCCACGCGTCCGAGCAATACTATAGACGACGCGAGCGGCGTTGGACTTGTAATTTTTTTTTTTTTTTTTTTTTTTTTTTTTTTTTTTTTTTATTCTCCGTCCCGTTCAACAGCCGGATCCTGTCGATATTCATTCTCGAACTCCCCGCGGGACACGGGTCCGCTCTTCAATTCTCGACCCCGATCGGTCCACGCCTCGTTTCATGCCCTCGATCGGTCCACGGGCAAAATTCCACGCCCGATCGGTCCACGCGTCCGAGCAATACTATAGACGACGCGAGCGGCGTTGGACTTGTAATTTTTTTTTTTTTTTTTTTTTTTTTTTTTTTTTTTTTTATTCTCCGTCCCGTTCAACAGCCGGATCCTATCGATATTCATTCTCGAACTCCCCGCGGGACACGGGTCCGCTCTTCAATTCTCGACCCCGATCGGTCCACGCCTCGTTTCATGCCCTCGATCGGTCCACGGGCAAAATTCCACGCCCGATCGGTCCACGCGTCCGAGCAATACTATAGACGACGCGAGCGGCGTTGGACTTGTAATTTTTTTTTTTTTTTTTTTTTTTTTTTTTTTTTTTTTTTTTATTCTCCGTCCCGTTCAACAGCCGGATCCTGTCGATATTCATTCTCGAACTCCCCGCGGGACACGGGTCCGCTCTTCAATTCTCGACCCCGATCGGTCCACGCCTCGTTTCATGCCCTCGATCGGTCCACGGGCAAAATTCCACGCCCGATCGGTCCACGCGTCCGAGCAATACTATAGACGACGCGAGCGGCGTTGGACTTGTAATTTTTTTTTTTTTTTTTTTTTTTTTTTTTTTTTTTTTTTTTATTCTCCGTCCCGTTCAACAGCCGGATCCTATCGATATTCATTCTCGAACTCCCCGCGGGACACGGGTCCGCTCTTCAATTCTCGACCCCGATCGGTCCACGCCTCGTTTCATGCCCTCGATCGGTCCACGGGCAAAATTCCACGCCCGATCGGTCCACGCGTCCGAGCAATACTATAGACGACGCGAGCGGCGTTGGACTTGTAATTTTTTTTTTTTTTTTTTTTTTTTTTTTTTTTTTTTTTTTTTATTCTCCGTCCCGTTCAACAGCCGGATCCTGTCGATATTCATTCTCGAACTCCCCGCGGGACACGGGTCCGCTCTTCAATTCTCGACCCCGATCGGTCCACGCCTCGTTTCATGCCCTCGATCGGTCCACGGGCAAAATTCCACGCCCGATCGGTCCACGCGTCCGAGCAATACTATAGACGACGCGAGCGGCGTTGGACTTGTAATTTTTTTTTTTTTTTTTTTTTTTTTTTTTTTTTTTTTTTTATTCTCCGTCCCGTTCAACAGCCGGATCCTATCGATATTCATTCTCGAACTCCCCGCGGGACACGGGTCCGCTCTTCAATTCTCGACCCCGATCGGTCCACGCCTCGTTTCATGCCCTCGATCGGTCCACGGGCAAAATTCCACGCCCGATCGGTCCACGCGTCCGAGCAATACTATAGACGACGCGAGCGGCGTTGGACTTGTAATTTTTTTTTTTTTTTTTTTTTTTTTTTTTTTTTTTTTTTTATTCTCCGTCCCGTTCAACAGCCGGATCCTGTCGATATTCATTCTCGAACTCCCCGCGGGACACGGGTCCGCTCTTCAATTCTCGACCCCGATCGGTCCACGCCTCGTTTCATGCCCTCGATCGGTCCACGGGCAAAATTCCACGCCCGATCGGTCCACGCGTCCGAGCAATACTATAGACGACGCGAGCGGCGTTGGACTTGTAATTTTTTTTTTTTTTTTTTTTTTTTTTTTTTTTTTTTTTTTATTCTCCGTCCCGTTCAACAGCCGGATCCTATCGATATTCATTCTCGAACTCCCCGCGGGACACGGGTCCGCTCTTCAATTCTCGACCCCGATCGGTCCACGCCTCGTTTCATGCCCTCGATCGGTCCACGGGCAAAATTCCACGCCCGATCGGTCCACGCGTCCGAGCAATACTATAGACGACGCGAGCGGCGTTGGACTTGTAATTTTTTTTTTTTTTTTTTTTTTTTTTTTTTTTTTTTTTTATTCTCCGTCCCGTTCAACAGCCGGATCCTATCGATATTCATTCTCGAACTCCCCGCGGGACACGGGTCCGCTCTTCAATTCTCGACCCCGATCGGTCCACGCCTCGTTTCATGCCCTCGATCGGTCCACGGGCAAAATTCCACGCCCGATCGGTCCACGCGTCCGAGCAATACTATAGACGACGCGAGCGGCGTTGGACTTGTAATTTTTTTTTTTTTTTTTTTTTTTTTTTTTTTTTTTTTTTTTTATTCTCCGTCCCGTTCAACAGCCGGATCCTGTCGATATTCATTCTCGAACTCCCCGCGGGACACGGGTCCGCTCTTCAATTCTCGACCCCGATCGGTCCACGCCTCGTTTCATGCCCTCGATCGGTCCACGGGCAAAATTCCACGCCCGATCGGTCCACGCGTCCGAGCAATACTATAGACGACGCGAGCGGCGTTGGACTTGTAATTTTTTTTTTTTTTTTTTTTTTTTTTTTTTTTTTTTTTTTTATTCTCCGTCCCGTTCAACAGCCGGATCCTATCGATATTCATTCTCGAACTCCCCGCGGGACACGGGTCCGCTCTTCAATTCTCGACCCCGATCGGTCCACGCCTCGTTTCATGCCCTCGATCGGTCCACGGGCAAAATTCCACGCCCGATCGGTCCACGCGTCCGAGCAATACTATAGACGACGCGAGCGGCGTTGGACTTGTAATTTTTTTTTTTTTTTTTTTTTTTTTTTTTTTTTTTTTTTTATTCTCCGTCCCGTTCAACAGCCGGATCCTGTCGATATTCATTCTCGAACTCCCCGCGGGACACGGGTCCGCTCTTCAATTCTCGACCCCGATCGGTCCACGCCTCGTTTCATGCCCTCGATCGGTCCACGGGCAAAATTCCACGCCCGATCGGTCCACGCGTCCGAGCAATACTATAGACGACGCGAGCGGCGTTGGACTTGTAATTTTTTTTTTTTTTTTTTTTTTTTTTTTTTTTTTTTTTTTATTCTCCGTCCCGTTCAACAGCCGGATCCTATCGATATTCATTCTCGAACTCCCCGCGGGACACGGGTCCGCTCTTCAATTCTCGACCCCGATCGGTCCACGCCTCGTTTCATGCCCTCGATCGGTCCACGGGCAAAATTCCACGCCCGATCGGTCCACGCGTCCGAGCAATACTATAGACGACGCGAGCGGCGTTGGACTTGTAATTTTTTTTTTTTTTTTTTTTTTTTTTTTTTTTTTTTTTTTATTCTCCGTCCCGTTCAACAGCCGGATCCTGTCGATATTCATTCTCGAACTCCCCGCGGGACACGGGTCCGCTCTTCAATTCTCGACCCCGATCGGTCCACGCCTCGTTTCATGCCCTCGATCGGTCCACGGGCAAAATTCCACGCCCGATCGGTCCACGCGTCCGAGCAATACTATAGACGACGCGAGCGGCGTTGGACTTGTAATTTTTTTTTTTTTTTTTTTTTTTTTTTTTTTTTTTTTTTTTATTCTCCGTCCCGTTCAACAGCCGGATCCTAACTCGATATTCATTCTCGAACTCCCCGCGGGACACGGGTCCGCTCTTCAATTCTCGACCCCGATCGGTCCACGCCTCGTTTCATGCCCTCGATCGGTCCACGGGCGAAATTCCACGCCCGATCGGTCCCACGCGTCCGAGCAATACTATAGACGACGCGAGCGGCGTTGGACTTGTAATTTTTTTTTTTTTTTTTTTTTTTTTTTTTTTTTTTTTTTTATTCTCCGTCCCGTTCAACAGCCGGATCCTGTCGATATTCATTCTCGAACTCCCCGCGGGACACGGGTCCGCTCTTCAATTCTCGACCCCGATCGGTCCACGCCTCGTTTCATGCCCTCGATCGGTCCACGGGCAAAATTCCACGCCCGATCGGTCCCACGCGTCCGAGCAATACTATAGACGACGCGAGCGGCGTTGGACTTGTAATTTTTTTTTTTTTTTTTTTTTTTTTTTTTTTTTTTTTTTTTTATTCTCCGTCCCGTTCAACAGCCGGATCCTA
>CATOQI010000042.1:0-13866 GCA_951802705.1 Netelia virgata | reverse complement strand
TTTATGTTATAATTTATAATCTCTTAAACTTCATATTAAAATTATGCTATAATTTATATATCTCATAAAAATTAAATTAATTTATGCTATGATTTTTTTTTATACATAAACATGGAAAAAAAGAATCAAAGTTTAGTAAAGAAAAATGCTGAACTACTTGAAGAAATCAAAGAATTGAATGATCAACATACTGATATTATAAAAGAAAATCTTAAAAATAAATATTACACAACAAGAAGATTTAATAAAATATTAGAAGATCTTGATATTCATATAACTGATCTTAAAAATTTATTAGAAAAAACAGTTAAAATTAAAGAAGAATTTATTGAGTATACACGGTCATATAAAAATAACAATGATGTACTAAAAGAAGTAAATGTAAATAAAAAGAAAATTAATTTAAGAAAATATAATAAGAAATAAATTAATTATCATAATTTTTTTCAACGATCATATAATTAATCGTATTTAATAAAATTCTGATTAACTGATCTTTTTTTAGTCGTTTAATTAAATTTTAAAATTAAACCTTGGTTAATAAAATTCTGTTTAACTAATCTTATTTTTATATTTTAATTAAAGTTTATTTACTAATTTAATTTTTAGTCGTTAAAGGTCAATTTATTATTAAAAATATTGTGTATTTTTTCAATTATTACTCTACTTATTTTACCACTCTTATTTGTTATTATTGACAGTACATCCTTTTGTTTATAAAATACAGTAAATAACACATCACAACTCTCTTCTTCTAATTTTATTGGATCACTTATTATTTCTTCATTAAATACTCCAAAATTTAATAAATCTGACATATCAAAATTAGTAGAGATAGATTCTTCTAAATTATTTATATTAGGAATATTAATATTACTTAATAATTTGTTTAATCCTTTTATAAATAAATATAAGATATTACCATCATCGTAAAATACTTCTAAATTGATATTTAGTCCTATTTATATTTTTCTAATTTATTTTTTAATTCAGTTAAATAAAAATAAGAAATTATATAATTTGAATCTATAATATTATCACCTTCTTCTTTAAATTGAATAGATAGACGTATATGAGAATATCCATGTTTAATTTCTAATGATCCATCTGATTGTGAATTGTTTACATATAAATAATCAGTATTTCTTATTTCATTAAAATTACGTAAATCTGGTCTGATTCCTTTGAGAATATTATCTTTTAAAAAATCTAATTCGTTTATTGAATAAATCATAATATATTTAAGGGGTAATAATTTTTAATTGGCATATAAGATAGATGTTATTGAAAAGAGGGTATATTAAAAAAAAATAAAGGCTAATGTAATAAGATATTATCATTATCAAGTGAATATAAATAAAGGCATATATTTATTATCAAGTGAATATAAATAAAGGCATATATTTATTATCAAGTGAATATACTTAAAGGGGTTTTTTTAAATGTAATATAATAAAAAGAGAATGTTTTCATGTAATAATAAAAAGAGATTGTATAAAAAAATGTTTTAATAAAATAGATTACAAAATGTTTGTTAAAAAGAAAATATATTAAAAGGATTTATTTTACATAAGACTTCTAATAAATATTATTTTAATTGACAAAATCTTTTACGTATTAATATTAAGAAAAATGGTATAAAGAATTTTTTTTATTAGATTTCTTCCAAAGAATCTTCATCTTGATTTTTATCTTCTTCTTTTCCTTCAGTCTTGTTATCTTCATCAGAAGAATCTTCTTCATTTAATATCTCAATACTAGAAGTATCCTGATCACCAGATTCTTCTTCACTTGATGAAGTATCTTCACAAACTGCATCTGTAATTTTGTCTTCGACTTTATCAAAAACTTCATCTGTCCTATTATTTATTGTAGATTGAGATCTTGGTAATTCCTTTTGTAGAACCTTAGGAAGTACATTCAATAAAACAAGAATTATTATACTAACTATTCCTACTATGGTTGCACTATACAAATTATTAAAACAACTTTTAAATAAATCGATGACTCTTTCTAACATTTCTTATTGGGCTTGTTTATTTTTAAATTTAATAAGGATTGTTTAAAATTTGAAACAAAGTAAATAAATTGTAAAAATACGAAATTTGACAGGAGTAATTTGTAGATAAAATATTTTATTATTCACATATAAATATCGTAATAAAAATTTCACATATAACTTAAAAATAAAAAATTCAAATATAACTTAAAAAAAAAAAACTTGAAAGATCAAAAAAAGATAGCCGAATAATTAAAGGTTAGGCTTTTTAATGTTTTAAATTAATTTAATACTATTTAATAATCGGAATTATTATTATACACGGATAAATTATCAAAATTAATTTCATTCGACTAAATTGATCTATATTAGAAAAACTAAATTTTTTTTTAACTAATAAAAATTTTTTAATCTTGAGCTTTGTCATTCATTATTAAAAAAAAATCAAGAATTAAGCATAAATGTTCATATGTGCCATTTTGCAATAGTCTCTGATATAGTTTTGCTTCTCCAGTTATTATTTTAGTTTAATTTTAATAATAATTTGTGTAAAATATTGGCATTCATGGTACTTTCGGTAAAAAGTTAAAAATATGCTTTTATTGTGAAATTAGGTAAAAAAGCAAATTTTTAACTTTTTCTTCAAAAAATAACAATCTATGTAATTTATCTTTATGAGTATAAACAATTATGATTTTATTTAATACATAACAGCCTTAACTTATTAAAAACTATTATTTAGATGTTTAATTCTTACTAATATAGGTAATTTCTATATTTTAACATAGCGTATATTAATTTTATGTTTTTGTAATTTAATTTAATTATAATCTGTTTGAAATATTTAGTTATTGTATTTATTTTGTTATAAGTGGAGTTACTCTGATAATATCAGAAGAAATAAAAGCGGGGTTGTATCTAATCTGATAATTTGATATGGATATTTATAATAATAATATTACTTATCTCTTCGTTAAGTTTTAAATATAAAAGAATAGGAAATTAATTTAAAACTCTCTTTGATTAAAATCCATTTTTAGACAACGATTCTTAAGGCATTTGAATTAAAAATATATGAAGATTTTATAAAAAATATCTGTAAGATAACATTTTAGCACTTTTACTAGAAAATTAATGTGCTAATTCTGTTAAACACTAAGAGGGAACACTGGAAGCCAAATTTAATTCGATAGAACGGTAAAATGTTCTTAAGATTTAATAAAAAAATCTTAAGAACCATTTTTTAGTTAGAGATAAACTTTAAATCGTTATTACATAGCTGAAATGAATTTTCAATGTTTCATATATAGGAGTTCTTAACAAACTGAATGAGCTAGCCAGAAGTGCTAATCTCAAAGTAGTTATGCAGATGAGTGAAATATAACTGAAGATTTAACAGAATATTTATATCTTATCTTTTATGAATATTTATTAGATTGAGATGTTAGAAATTTTTCTTGTAGGTAGTACCTGAAAAATTGTAAATAATTGCGAGTAAATGTTATATAAGTAAAAATATAAAAATAAAGAGAAAATAACACAAATATTTAACACTTAGTAAAACAAGAAATTTTCAAATGAGATTTACTTCTAACAAATGGAGATGACTTAGATAAGGTATTGGAATTATTTTTTAGATTAATATGTAAGATCTTATATTCTATTCTAAAAAATTATTTTAGATTCATAAAGATTTTAAAGCCACTAAAGGGCCAAGTATGAGAATAGTTCCACGAAATACTAATTTAATCTAAATTTGGCAGATTTTTTTTCATTTATAAAAAAAAATCGAAATCTAATCTTATTTTGCTAAAAAAATTTAAAATTAAAGAGATAAAAATATTTTATCAAAAGCTGTAATATAATTATGTAGAATTCAGACTATTAAAATAGAATCATTTTTAGGATAGCAGAAATATTAAATTATTTTGCAAAGTATGCGCTGATGTTCGTGGTTCTTTATAGTTACAATTGTTTTTAAAAATTTTTTATGATTAATTTTACAGTTACTTAAAAGGAGACAAAGAATTGTTCAATTACAATCAAACATTTGTAATGCTTATATATTTTTTATCATAAATTTTTGGAATAAATAACGAACAAATATTATAAAATAAAAAATTAGTCAAGTTAACATCTTTCGTATTTTCTACTAAAAAGTTTAATTAATTTTTAGTCAAATTCATATCTTTCAAATCGTAATGTTGTATGAAAATGTTGTTGTTTTCAGAAAGTTTACTATATTTACCTAAATATATAGAATATTTATCATTATATATAGTACCGTCAATTGAAGGATTTTTTTCTAATATAAATCTGATTTGCTTTTTACTAAAACTTATTTTTTTCAACTTATCGTCAGTATATTTATTATCCCTAAAATTTAAGGTTTTTAGGTTTTCAATATTTTTGTACCAATCAAAAAAACTTTTATCTAGCTCTGTAGAAATGATATGAAGACTTTCAATATTTGTAGAAAGATAACGATCAGTAGATTCTCCATCCAATATAACTGAATTATAAAATGCTAAATGCTCTAGATCAGAGAATAATGGGTTTCCTCTTATTTCGTCCATTGAAATTATCACATTATATAATTCAATTGATTTTAAATCCGATATCTTAAAATCACTTGTTTTAATATGTAACCTATTATCATCATAAATTCTTAACTGATTAAATCTTAAATCAGAAAGCATTTTTAGATCATCTCCATTCTCCAAAAAATTATAAAATTCAAGTTTTTTGGATTTTTCTTTTTTCAATTCATTTAAGGCATCAACCAAATTTTGATTATCATCTTTTTTTATCAGCACTTCTAATCCGTTATATTTATTATATATAAATATATTTTTTATATTAAATAATCTACAATAACTGAATAATGCATTTACTATGTAATAATTTGAATAATTTTTTTCATATTTATCAGCATCAAAAATAGTAATACTATCTAATTCTAAATCTTTGTTTTGAAATTTATCATAAACGTTTATTTGATTATTTTGAAGAATTAATCTACAATCATTATCCTCTTTATAAGATTCTAAAGAAATTTCGAAAATAGTACTTATTGTTTTATGGTAATTTTTCAAATAATCAGTATCTTCAATATTAAATTTTATAGCTAAATTTTTGTTATTTTTTAAAGCATAAAAAAAACTTCTACTTGCATTAAATAATCTATCAAAATTTTCATCTGTTAATTTTTCAGAATGAACAATTAAATTCATTAAGGTGATAAATTCAATAATCTGTTCTGAAGTTAGTGGTGATGAAAAATCATAATAATGATATTTTCTAAAAAAATCAAAAGTTTTAGATTGTACTTTCTGTAAATTAATAACATGAACATCATTCATCTTCTTGTTTAATTCATCTGATATTAATTCATTTTTATAATTGTCTAACTTAATAGTCTTTATACCATCAGCGAAATCGATTGTAAAAATCGAAAATCTTTCTTGAGATATACAAAAGATAAATTCTGATATCAAAAGAGAAATAAAAAACATTAATGGGTACAAAAAAAATTTAATTTATATAAAAAAAAATTAATTTAAATTTTTTTTTAATTTAAATAAAATTTTTTGTTTAATCTATTTTCTAAAAAAAAATAAATTAGTATCATAATCAAATCTACAACAAGTAATTAAGGTTTCATATTTTTTACAACGAATTTTAATTTAAATATCAAATAAATTAAAATAAATGTTTTTTTGGTTTATAGGTTTTATAATGTAAATCAACTATTTGAATTTAAAAAAAAATTGCGTAAATTAAATTAAAATTTTTTAATTTTTCAAGAAAAAATGACAACAGAATTGAAACATCTTTAAAATCAAATTTTTATTAAAAAGAACATATAAAATATTCAATAATATTGTGTATTTATTTTCTTGATAATCTGGTTATAATATTTGTACGGATTATAACCCAACTCGCAATTTTTTATATTAATATAGTCTATAAAATGATACAAAATATTTTATAATCTAAAAATTATAATCAATCGCACGTCTTAACCCATGTAAAAGTTTTACCAAATTTAAATTCTAGCATATTAAGAGATCCAGAGTTCATCAATATTTTTTCTATTAACATAAATTATTTTATTGTTTGGGTTAGCCACCATCCACTAACTAGTAGTTCTTTTGCATTAAAAATTTGCTAATCTTAAAAAATAGAGATTTTTAAGACCGCAAATTAGATTTATTAATTTCACTATTGATTATTAGTTAAATTTCCTCCGCAGCATTTTTAGTTCCGCCGCGAAAGGTACGGTAATGAGGCCATATTATTCTATTATGAAATCGCCAGATATTAGATACCCAATTTCTTTCGACATAATTATACATGACTTACATCTTCATTATAAAAATCATTTCCTCTTTTTTACTATATTTCAAGCATCTCTAATGTCTTCGTACGGAACTAAAGCAATCTTAGTTATAATCTGAACAAATTCTGCTTTATGCCTGTTTTATTGTAAAGAGATACTAGCTTAAGGCTCTTTACAGGTTTTTGAATTATTTTCCAAAATGAAAAAAAGCAACCTGTTATTTAAGCATTTAAAAAACATCTATTAATATCATAAAGGGCTGCAATTTTAAAATCTATCTGTATATTCCTAATAGAAAAGATAATAAATTATCTGACTAGTGAAGATTTAGTTAATTTAAGTCTCCAAAACAGATCTCTTCTGTTTTATTGGCAAGAAAACAATATAGTAGAGGGAAACGTTGTCCATTAGAATTCATTATCTCGTTAAACCTAATAAAATCTGTTAAATGAAGACTTAAAAATTCTATCTATACATATCTTGAAGTCTCAGACACTGTAAATCTTTTTAGATGTTTTATATCACTAAAGACAACATTAATTTTCAATATTTTCGTTTTTTAAAAAATTAAATACATACTGATACTATTGAATTTTCCATAATAAAATTTGATATAAAATTAATACCTATCAAAAAAAGATAATTTAATTTTTATAAAATATTATTAAAAGATTTTAGTAAATTCAATCTTTTAATTTTACTTCTTTAATGTATTATTAAAAGATGAAAAGCTACGCTTAAATTTTGCACTTACTAAGGACATCGGATTCCATAAGATTTATAATATTGATCCTCATTTTTTTATTGCAAGAAAAAGTTGATTTCAGGATTTTTAGACAATGATGCAGCCGATTAATCTTGTTCAGATTTAATCATTGTTTTTTGCAATCGATTAAATTTTTTTTTGTTCTTCAACGGTTAATTTTCTTGGCTTTTAACTATAGTAAAGAATCAGTAAGATAATGTTTATTTTAAATAACAATTAAGAAATCTTAAATCTTGTTTATTCGAAAATTTTCGTAGTTGACTTGCACCTTGAATATTCTTAAGACTAAAAAAATTGCTAAAATTGTAATTTGTAAATTATCTAAAACACAAAAATAAGCCACTTAACTCATCTTGAAAGTATTGGCTATGCCATAAGTGGATGCTAATTAATTTTTCAGTTCATTGTTCTTAAGCAAGAGCTTTTTTAATACAACTAAAAAATTATTTACTTCAACATGTTATGATCTTAAAAATTCAGCAAATATATGTAAATCATGACACAAGCATGTAAGATGTTTTAGATGATTTTAATTTTTCGTAAGTTTTCTTCCATAGGCGACCATATATGAAGATTGGTCTCATATTAAAAAAGCAACTTTTCAATCATATAGTTTATTCCAAAAAATCAATAAGTATCTTGTGTATGGCTTCTAAATTTGTTTTAGAATTTGTAGCTAAAAAAATTTACAATTTTAATTAATCTTACTGGGTTTTCGGTATTTGTTACAATTCCTATTAAAATATTTAGCTCTTTCTATATTTACTATTCGTTATTTGTTGCTATGATATGAAATTTATCGTTATAAAATATTTTTTACAATTAATAAGTATTTTATTAGTCAAATTTGTAGTACGATATTTCATAAAGTGGTTATATATGGTATGCTTTTACCATGTTTTTCCTAATAAATTACACATTTTATGATTATCGAAAAAATTTATCGGCGTATCTGTGGATATAATAGCATCTAAAACTTCTGATAAATCATATTAAATTTTATAATAAATTTATTGCTACAACACATGCTTAGTATCAAATTTATTTGTAATTTATTTCTAAGATGTTCTTTCCCTCTTAAATGCGCATAGGCATGATAAAAACCACATGTTTGTACATAAAGAATTTCTTGCACGTTAAATCGTATAATTTACATTTTAATAGTAAACTCAGTATTTTTTGTTGTAAATCTAGTTACTTCTATGTTTTTAGGACATGAAATTAAAGGGTATATTTTTAAAGAGTATCAAAATTTAATATTCTTAATTAAGTATTTTTATCAATAAATTAATGTCAATATTTATCACAATCTTTTCAGAATCTAGCTCTATATTAAAAAAAAAGTTCTGCCTTTTATAAGAACAACATATGCAATGTTAACATTAGCAGATTCCAGTAAATAACTAAAAGTCGTACTTCTATCTATAAACGAAAATTTTAATACTACCAAATGAGCCTTTCGTCCCATAGATCAATTTTTAACCCACATCTTTTACAAAAAATCTTAACAACATATCAAAAGAACATTAGCTAAATTAAGGCGTTTATTGATAGTTTGTAATAATGATTTCTATAATTTCGGATATAAGAACTGGATTAAAATCAGTGCTTTAGATATTTGAACCACTGGATTTGATATTTCTATGTCAAGAAAAGATTTTCTTGCATAACACAAAGCATTGGAGCATTCCCATTGTGCTATTAAATTGGTATCTTTTTCCTTGTTTCTATATATAAATTTATTTATTACTGAAATTAGATTACCTCTCTGCACAATTGTTCAAAAATATTATCCGTTATAATTATATTTTTAGAAAATGCCGATTAAGAAATTAGCTGAGTAGGTACATATCATTTTTGAATAAAAATATAAAATATAAAAAAAATACCACGGGTCTTTTTAAAAATAGAATTTCTTTATAATATTAGTAATAAAAGATTTTATATAATATCATTATTTCTCTCAGATTTATTCTATCTATCTGATGTCTTCCATTGACACCTAATCTATTGTACAAATTTGATTCATAAAAAGATCTCTTAGATAAAACTTAATAAAAAATATCAATTTTTCTTTATTATCTTTAACCATACTGTAATTGATTTTTGTAGGTAGATATATAGTTCTAGTACAGCTTATTTAATTGCAAAATGAATCAAAATAATAATTCAGTATATTTACCTTTTTGAAGAAGTTTACTTTTAGAACCAGAAGATGTTAAAAAATGATATTCCGATTGTACTTTATAATATTCCGATCATATTATAAAAAATTTAACAAAAATTAATAAGCATCTTCGAATATGTAGGTTTTAGTGTTTAATATCCAAAATTATTGTAATTTATATATCGGTGGGCATAAGGACAATTCAATATGATATAGTGGAGGACTTTATTAAATATATTCAGTAAAATACAAAAATCAAGCAAGTTCTTTTGACGAGAGTAGACGTCATATTTACCATTTCCCTAAATCCTTTCTTTATTTATATAATAACATTATTTAGATATATTGGAGTGTCCATCCTCAAAATACAAACTTAAATTAGCAAATATATAATTTAAGTTGAGCAGTTTTTTTAATTAAATATTATTTGAAATCTACTACTTGTTAAATATAAAAGATATTGCTGAAATATTATTACAATATAACAAAAATTAATTTGCATCTAGTAAAAATTTGTGTAAAATTGCAAATTTAAAAACTATATAACCCCGCAAAGACCTGTATATTGTGCTAAAATATTTGCGTTTGATCAAAGTGTATAATTAATTTTCGAAATAATCAGTAATATATTTTTGAGTTCTAAATAAATAATTTTTATTGGCAATATTAAACAGTTTTACAAAAAATCAATTAGTACTTAAAAGTAAATATAAAAGAGATAGGCTTAACTATAAAACAGTTAATTAATGAACACTAAAATTCTAGTAAAGATTTTTATGACAAATAACTAAAAAATCTATCTATAGTACTATATTGTGTTTAGAAAGTCATATGCTTTAGTGAAAATTCGCTTTTTTGTAATATCCATTTACACAAGATTTAAAGGTTTCATTAAACTTTTTAAAAGTTGCTTACGATAGTTCTATGTAAGGCTTTTACAGATACATTCTAAGCTATCAGAATAAATAGAATGATCATTCGTCTAATTAAGAGGTTTAAATTTCTTTTGCAATTGAAATTGCAAAAAAAGGACAGATGAGAAAAAAATAAAGTATATTTACAAAGAATTGCAGCAATTTAATCTATATACAGCATGTACATGGGAAGTTCCTTATCCTATAAAAAACAACTAATATCGTGTTTAAGACTTTTTGAATATTTTAAAGATTGTACAAACTGGGTCTACTGTGGTGCGTTTCTTTAGTATTATTACGAAACTTGTAATTTAAAAACATTATTTTAAGATAGCGACCGTTATTAAGAAAACATTTTTAATGATTCAAGTCGAATTATTGTAAGGACAAACAGTATACGAAGCTATTAGAAAGGGATAATCTAAATATTTTGTTTTCTATAATTTGTTTAATTTTCTTGATTATTTTTGTGGGATCGAACATCCTGATACACAAGCTGAAGAAACATAATGTATCAATTTGTTTATTATGTTTTAATTGTAACTAGATATACAAATTCAAATAAATTATATGTTTAATCTAAAAAAGACTTTTCTATGTAAACAGACAAAAAAAGACCGCGACTGTCCCGCAACCCAGCAATTCTAATTAAAATAATATTTTTTTCTTTATTGACTTACATAAAAATTATATGTGTAAATATTTAGACATTTATAATATCAAAAAATAATAATAAATGACATATTTTTTACAATCAATAAAGCACCAGAATAACCCATTCTAAATGAATCTGTAACCATCCTTCATTTCATTTTTAGCAAATTATGAACGGAGGTGATTATTTATATTCTGATTCTGACTCCTCTTTTAAATAAAAATACGTTATTAATAAATTTTTTAAATTTAATTGAGAAAGAAATACTACTTATTAAGTGCAAAATAAAAATTTAAACTGGTTTGATTACACCATGACACGAGGTCCATGATCGCATCAGCCGCAGGTTGCTTGTTTAATTTGCTAAGTAATCATTGTTAAGTAAAAATTTTATAGATTTCTTTTATTTTTAATTATGTTTACTAACATTGTTAACAAGTTTAGCTTAAAAACAATTGTTGGGTATCTTACCAATAACATTTTTTTCAAAAAGTATTAACTTAAGTACCATTTATATAAATTTTACTTTTTGATTTCTAATTATTGAATATTATTCCACCGTATAATATTATATTGGATTATTAATCTAATATAAGATCTGTTGTAAACCTCAACAAAGATTTTAAATTATTAAAAAAAAATAAAATTTTGTATCATAAACTTAAAATACATCTTTTCTGACAAAGAAGATATAAAAGTTAAAACTATTTTGTAGATAGTTATGGATATTTATAACAAAAAAAAAACCCTAAATTCATGAGAAATTTATAATTTAATATCCGATTTTTTATGGAAAGAATAAATCGTTAAAATAAAATATGATCACTTTTTGATAATTTCTTTTTATTCTTAAATTAACTATTAAAAAGTTTAAAGGTATATTTAAATTGTAAAATAAATGCTAAAAATTAGTCTTAATTTTTAATTTGATATCGTCGAATTTTTAGTGACATCAATTATAGAATTTATATCCATAAATTTATCCAAAATTCCTATTATAAATATTAAAATTGATGGTAACGTAAAAAGCAATAGTAGACAAAGCAATATTCTTGATTTTGATTTCTTATGTATCATTAAAAATATAAAAGGAAATAAAAACGATATAAAATTATCACACGATATACTTGATATGGCCAAAACTTTGCCTGGATCGATCTTAGGAATACAGTTAAATCCAGTTATTACTGTTACGATTGAAGTAGCTACAACTTGATGAACATATTTCCCAAAGTAGTTTTTCTGTCGGAAAAACTCTCTAATTATATTAATAGATGGAGCTATTTGCAATGGAAATCCGCAGATCAAGACAACAACAGCAAATACTGACTGCACTTTAAATGCATACCATAAATATATGGAATACTTTTTCACATAGAGATTTATGTGTGATACATCATCAACGAATACTTTGATAATATCTTGTTCACCAATATAATTTCCTATTAGTCTATAACCAAGAAATCCAGCAAATCCATTAATTAAAAAACCAAAAAATGGTGCGAAGATAGAAATCAACAGTAATCCTATTATTCTTTTATTTTTAAGACTCGAATACAAATCTACAATATTTGTCTGACAACATAAAGTAAAGATGAAAAAACTTACACTAAAGGGATAATTATGTTTGTCATTAATTGTTGGATTGAGCGATTGAATATATTCCGATAGATAAATATTGCTAAACAATAACAAAGATAATAAAGATACTACACACGCCACACTGATGTATGAAAAAAATTTTAAATCAGCTATATTTTTTATCTGAGAAATCAATCCTAATATTATAGACATAGATAAGGTAATCATTAATTCCATATAGTATAAATCAAAATTTGCCTTTAAACTAGAAGGTACTAAAGCTAGTACTAAATTTGTTATATACCTTTGAAAAGCTATACTTATCAGTATTGATGATAACATCTGGCAGAATCTAACTAGATATTTTAATTTGACTGAAAATTTTGTTCCGAGTTCACTGTACGATGCATTTTGTTCATAATTTTTTGCAGATATAAATAATGAAAAAATGGAAAGAGCTGTTAAAATCGATATACCAAATAAAAATACACAACTAAAGATGTAACCTGAGTTCATAAATGCAGCAGGCATATAGTTTATTCCTGAACCTAGCATATTATTAATGATGACCAGTAATGCTGGTATAATGCTCAATTCTTTTTTCATATAAGGAATCATATTAAAATGTTTATAAGTTTTAATAATTGTCGTCATCGTTAGCTTTCAAAAGTATTTATGAGTCATATCTACCCAATCAATGTTGAAAAGATTAAAAAGTAGTTTAAATTTTGTTAAATATAACTAATTTTATATTTTAATATTTCGTTCAATAACCAAAATTAATTACTGCAGCATTACGCAGTTTGGTTTTTAATATTAAGGCAGTTCACAAGAAATAATTTAGTAATTTTTGCAATTTATTAGTCTCCGGCTTTATTAGATTAAAATTTGACATAACGTCGCTCATATTAAGATGTAATTTATTTTAAGTCAAAAAATAAATTCAAAATTATTAATCTAATTTTAATATTGTAAATTCATTATTGTTGTATATTACACATAACTCAATAAAATTATTAAAAGTTATCATAAAAACTTAAATTAATACATTTTATAAAATTAAAGCTCAATATAAAATTTTTTACCACTATTTTCTATTTTTTAATTCTTATATAAATAGTTGCACAATGAAATATATAAACTTTATACTTAATCGAGCTTTTAAGTAAATTAAATAATATTGTAACTTAATGATTTGTACTGATAAGTATAGTCATCTTCATAAAAATTTTTATACTTTTCTTAGAACCAATTAACAAATTATAAAAAAAAATAAAACTGTTTTAAAAAGCTAAATTATTTAAATTAAAGTTTGACATTTATCAAAGTAAGTAGTTTTATATAAACAGCTAAATTTTAAAAATTCAATAAACTTTTATAGATATTAAATTATTACGCATCAACCAATATAACTACTAATGATCTTTTGTTAGTGCAAAAAC
>CATOQI010000041.1:22500-25000 GCA_951802705.1 Netelia virgata | reverse complement strand
GCACTCTCAAGCAACCCGACTCTAAGGAGAGATCCTCCCGAAGCGCTTCCCGGTCACTACGGGCCTGGCACCCTCTACGGGTAATTGGCCCCATTCAAGATGGACTTGGACTCGGGCATACGCCTCGGGATGAGTGGATCCTCCCGAACACTACATTTCCCAGCGACAATGCCGCGGGATTCAGTGCTGGGCTCATTCCTGTTCGCTCGCCGCTACTAAGGAAATCCTGGTTAGTTTCTTTTCCTCCGCTTAGTAATATGCTTAAATTCAGCGGGTAGTCTCGCCTGCTCTGAGGTCGTCAAGTCAATTAGACTGAGATTACTTCAAGTGTTCGATTTATACACGCCGGCGACCGAGATCAACGCGTATTGCATGGTGGTGTTGTCTGTGTGTGAGTGTGTGGTGTGTGGCGCGTACGCACACCACCACGACGACGACACACGACACTACTCTCGTGGCGAGATGAGAGCCAGGGAAAAAGAGATCGTTCGAATGATTTCTCCGTCGTCGTTCTTTTCTCTGCTGGTTGAATATTATAAACAACCCAACAACACCGCGACACGGCTACGCAGTCGCATCTGTCCTTTCAAACTACAAGTAGCCCATGGACCCGATCGACCGGCCGTGCGGTTTGTGTAGAACGAGAGCGAGAATCGTCTCTCCGGCTCTTGGCTTTACTCGCCACGCACACGCATCCGCAAACTCGGTACGACGCAAATATCTCAAAATCTTCGATAATCTCGTTGACACGATGGCCGGATACATGCAGCAACAGAAAGCTTTTTACACTTTAATGCGCCAATAATATATAATCCGAAACGGGCATCGCTTGACGGCTTCTGAAAGAAACGTGGGAGTGGGCGGGGGCTTCGCCCGGAAGGCAGATCCGTCTCTCGTTAAGAGAGACTGCGCGCGCGCGCTTTGCTATGCACAACGGATGAAAAATGCCATATTATTATATATCGCAAAAAAATTTCAATTCGCGTTCTAACGATGTTGCTCTGCAAAGTCACTTCGGCACAAACACTCTTATCACACATATGATGAAGATATGTCCGGGGCCCTTCCCCTTTTTCGGCTTGCCCACAATCCACAATTTCAATCGTTCGCCGAAAATATCATTTAAGACGACGCCGAGGGAGCGCGCTTCTTCGGCGCGTTGCCGGGCGCCCCTCGACGAGCGTCCACAAAGTTCGCTTTATAATATAAAAATATAAGCAGTCTTTATGCGTAAAACGACCCTCAGCCAGGCGTGGTCCGGGAATTGTATCCGAGAACCGCAATGTGCGTTCGAAATGTCGATGTTCATGTGTCCTGCAGTTCACAAGTTGACGCGCAATTAGCTGCGTTCTTCATCGACCCACGAGCCAAGTGATCCACCGTTCAGGGTAATCGTATGGTTTTTTCATTTTTCTTTAAAACACAGCTTTATCAACACAATCTCAACGGGAACGAGCGCGCATTGAGCGACCCCCGAATTCGCCGTGACAAAATGTTTCGCGAGTCCGCGTACGAGACGCGCGTTCTCGCGAGCCGTCAGTCAGAGATGATATTCTCACACACTCCGAACGGTCGCACCGTTAGGCGCGACACGATCATCGTTGTTCATGAGAGTCACGTGACCGCGACAACGAGGCCAATCGATAAGTGGTCGGATTTTTTGTTAAACATCGGATATAAATATCAACAGAGTTTATAAACAAGCACCGATACCGTTCAAATTCGTGTATGCGCGCGTGCAACCACGATTCTGGGCGAAATTTCATTTAAAAGCCTCGGAAGACTCTGACAAGATTTTTGCCACGAGAATTCCTCTCCTCTCAATAATCAACGGTTTCGAGAGCGATCGCCCGATCAGCAAATAGAGGAGATAATTCGTCGTCCCGGTGAGAGACGACTCTTTTTCTCTCTTTCCGCCTCTCTTCTCCGACGCTCTCCTGTTCTCCGTTATATTGGTATATAGGCTGCCCAGACTCGCGCAAACAACTTTTTTCCACCATTTTGACTGGCCTCCGGAGTTGTCTTTGGAAGGAAAGTGTTTTATGAGCGAGGGGAGGAGGGCGGGGCACGCCGCGCGCGCGGCGACGCAGTCTCGAGGGACCGCATCGCACTTCGTCACAAACGCCGTTCCCTCTCTTCCTCTCCTTCCTCCTCATCTCTTTTTCTCCACTCTCGCGCCTTCCGACACCCTCGTTCGAAATTCGTGACTAATTGAGAAGGCATCTCGCGTGAGATCGAAAACCCCATCCCCACACGCCCCGCGTCGCCGCCTTCGCTAAAAGGGGGCACGGGGGGGCAGGAACGGTGTGGCCGAAAACACCGGCCTCCACAATTTTTATAGTAACACGAATATTGGATATTTTTTCGGTAACACATGGACAGGCGCGTCAGCGTCCCTCTTCCATTGCCCATTAAAATATTTTTTATTTTCGTACGCTTTTTTATTGTTCTGCATTGCATTATTCGCAAAGAGATAGAGTACGTTAATGATCCTTCCGCA